>VMRK01000075.1:0-48225 GCA_016801395.1 Leptodermis oblonga
GAACCGCCGTAGAAAGTTCGGACTTTCTACGGCGGTTTTTTTCAAAACCGCCGTAGAAAGTCCGAACTTTCAAAGGCAGTTCGCTTAGGAACCGCTGTAGAAAATTAACTTTCAACGGCGGTTATCTTCAAAACCGCCGTTGAAAGTTAACTTTCAATGGCGGTTCCTAAGCGAACCGCCGTTGAAAGTTAACTTTCAACGGCGGTTTTTGAAGATAACCGCCGTAGAAAGTTAAAAAATTTGTAAAAAAAATTTAATATTTTATTTTTTCTCTACATTCAAAAAATTATATCAAAATTAGTAGGAACAGCCTTAGAAAGGTTTTGATATATATATATATATAGATATATATATTTCAACTTTATTCAAAATATATATATCAAAACTTCCATGCTAATATACCGAACAACCACCAAACTTCAAAATTTTTGCTTGCATCCATCAAATTCTAATTAATTTAATCATTAACAGTAAGAACAATATAATAATCACCGATAGAACACTAACCCGAATTTAATCATTCATCATCTCACCAAACCCGAATTTAACAATAATAATAAACCCTAAGCCAATCACAATAATCAAGTAACAATAAAATTTGTAAAGCTTAAATAAAGTTGAAACTATTCTATATTACCTTTTTTATGATTGAAGCCACAACAAGGACCGATTGTGGTGAAATTATGATGGGGGATTAACTCCAAGTGGTGGGTGATGGCCGATTAAGAAACCATATTCGGAGTTGGGTGATGGCGGATCTTGTTATCAACGCTACCGGAAGAACGACTTCGGGGGAAGACAAGAGAAAAAACAACGGAAAAGAGGATGGGATGGGCGTCGGCAACGAGAGAATGCTTCGGTTTGCTGGAGATGGAAACAGGGGAAGCTAGCCGCGGTCGGTTGGAGATGGAAACAAAGGGAAACCCTTAAAATTCAAAAAAAATAAAGTTTCTATGGCGGTTGTAATTGAAACCGCCATAGAAAGTAACTTTCAATGACGGTTTCAATTACAACCGCCGTAGAAAGTCCATTTCTACTGCGGTTTTAATAAATCCGCCGTAGAAAGCCCGTAATTGTGAATTCCCGCCCATTCCTCCATTCCTATTAATTTCTATTTTTGTAAATTAACCCCCAAATCTTTTTAAATTTAATAATAAATATGTATTTTACTATTTATCAATTTTATAGAAAAATTCATCATATTTATTAATTATATGGCGGTTAGAAATACAACCGTCTAGAAAGGAACTTTCTACGGCGGTTAGAAATAAAACCGCCGTAGAAAGTACCCCTTTTAACGGCGGTTTTTGAAAACCGCCGTAAAAAGTACCCCTTTTACGGCGGGTTTGAAAACCGCCGTAAAAAGGGGTACTTTCTATGGCGGTTTTGTTTCTAAACAGCCGTAGAAAGTCCTCTTTTTACGGCGGTTTTAAAAAAACCGCCGCAAAAAAGGTGACTTTCTACGGCGGTTATCAAAAACCGCCGTAGAAAGTCTCTTTCTACGGCGGTTTTATATAGAACCGCCGTAGAAAGTCCGTACTTTCTTTTTAATTGCGGTTTTGGTCTTTCCGCCGTTAAAAGCACCGCCGTAGAAAGTCCATTTTGTAGTAGTGATTAAAACATGATACCGAGTAAATTTGTTTTTTTTTAGGTAGGAACAGATAATGTGTCAATTAAAATTTTCCTCTTAATTTAAGGCCCTAATTAGATTTTATGTTTCCTTTAGGGAACCAGGAACGCCTTATTATTAGTGTGCCCAGAAGCGAGTCAGATCGTTCGCCTGGAATGGGACATCACCGGTAGTGTGGCAATGGTGACCAACGTACCAAAATGTAGAGATGAATAATATTGTTAATTTCACCTTTGTAATTACCAAAAAGAGATATTTTACCAAAAAGTAAACACAAAAAAAAAAAAAAAACCTCAAAATGGTGCTTATTCACGTTTTTGTTATGCACAAAAACTTGTGTCAAATCTGTCAGACGGTTCGACGTCTCCCATTTTTTTTAAGGCGCAAGTATTAAGTTAATTTAACTTTAAAGTATTGTTAAGTATTCTATATTGTATATAACTTCTGATATATCACGTATGACTTAAAATATTTGACGTATCGAATATGGCTAGCTAGCATTTCATATCTCATTTTTAGTTATTGAAGTATTGCCCTTTCGAAAAAGTAGTTTTGTCTGTAGTAAAAGGAAATGTGTATCAATTTTAAAAGATAAAGTATCGCCTACTTTAAAGAGTATCACCCGTTCTTTTTCTTATGGAAAAAGTGTCGATTTTGAGTTCCGAACTCTAATTAATTTTCCACTGATGTTGTCTTGTCTAAAGATATTTAGAATCCAATTAATGGGAGGAGGTAGAGATGATGGGGTGTTCTTTATGATGTTTTAAAAAAAGGTTTGAAAACATATTTCTGTAAAATAGTTTTATAATGTAAAAATATTTACTTAAATAGTAAAAAATTTTATTAAAAATGATTAAAAATGATTATAATATATCTGTCTAATTCCCTCACCTTTTTAATGCTAACTACCAAACAAACCATCGTGAGCAACTCAGCTAGTCTTTTTACAAATTCATCCCTCTAACTATCTCTTTATTACATTTGTATCCTTTAGTTCATGACATATTCTTTGGGCCTCCAACGCCAATCCCTTTTTGTTTTTGTACACTACCAAAAAACAAGTATTTGACAGCGGATATTTAACCATTAATTTCGCGCTGGGTTTACGAATTTTTTATAACGGTGCGAGAGATATGCTGTTGTTTTAATTTCGGTAACATTCACACCGGCTATTTATTAAAATTTGTAAATTTTGAAAAGAAAATAAAAATTACACGACATATATACTAATTAAAATAGCTAGAATATATACACTTTGAACTAAATAGTTCAAAAAACTATGAACTAAGTAAAAATAGTTCAGAAATGTAATAATATATATTCAACTTTACGAATTTGATTTGTTACGTCAAATTTTTATTAAATAACATAAAATATTATAAATTTTATTACAATGTATGATAGTTTTCCAATATTCTATTACAAGATGCTATAAATAGAATGATAGTTTTCTATCTTCATCATTTTCTCCAATTTCTGCACTGGGTTGCTCTCGAACTGCTTCCACATTTTCCTTCATCCTCCTCCAAATCAATAACGACAATAGCTTTAGGTTACTTTCGAACCACCCGCTTCCATATTTTCCTTCATCCTCCTCTAAATCAATAACAATAATAGTTTAATTTCACTTCATTTATGATCACTCCAATTATATTTAACTTTACCAATCTCCTTTTGAGGTGTTTGAATATGAATTATGTCTCACTGAACTATTCAAATTATTATTACTTGATGAATTTTATATGTATTTTTTCGAAATTCTATTTTAAAAAATGTGCAATGTATAAAAATAACCAATTTATATGCTTTGGACTAAAACGATGACACAAAACGGTTGAAAAAACCTTAAATAACATGATAATGTTTCTCTCTAAGCCAATTTTTTGTCAACATTTCATTTAAGTGAGTAATGAATTGGTCATCAGCCACACATTGTATTAGTTAATATATTTTAGACTTCCTCACATGTATAATTAATGAAGTCATATTTAATTAATTGTTTCACTCGTATAATGAAACAAATCAATATAGGAAAGTCAAAGTAAACGTTGGAACTTGACTTGGAGGTCTGTAAGTTATTAATTCTTGATTTATTTCAAGCGTTTCAAAAATTATTATTTTTTTATTTTCAATTAAATAATTGTGTTTTTTTACAAAATTTTAATACAAAAAGATCAATAAAATTATAATTTCACCAGTTTTTTTATTTTTCTTTTTTCAAGGCTAATTAATAACATTAGATAAAGTAGACAATTTATTAATTTTCTAAATTAGTGTTGCCATTTCATTTTATATTGAAGAAGCACTGAGCGAACCAATTCCAAGGAGAGAATTAATTGAGCACACTTTTTTCTCTTGGAAATTTATCTATAAATTGATACAATAATCTAAAACCTAACCATTCCCAGTATTATTTCATTCCTTTCTTGCGCATCCTACATTAACACTAAAATCACAAACTTCACTGAAAGTTGTGATGATGATCATGAAAAAGTTGTTTTCTTCTTCTTCTTCTTTTGGTTTCACGTTCTTTAAGTTCTTTTGCTTATTTCTGTTAATAATTTCTATCATTTTTGTTCCGACGGTCGCAGTTTCCTCCAAGGGATTTCACAGAGCCCCTATAAGCATAAGCAGAAGCAGATACAGTAAGTTTATTTAATGACCAAGAGAATACTCCTTTATTTGCCCTCCCACCCCACAAAAAAGAAAAAAGTCCTTATTTAATAAATATATATATATATTATTTTTGTGAGTTTCAAGATGTAATATTTTAAAATATGACATTTGTTACTATTGTTTACACTTACTTTTATTATTCAATTATTGATTACTTTGTGAACTATGAATCATTAATTATATAAGTAAAAATATAAATAAATAGAAACATGATAAAATGTTTAAAATAATACGAAGTAAATTGTCTAGGAAAGAAAAAAATATATTTTTTCTATGTGTCAATTAAAAGTTTCCACTTAATTTAAGGCCCTAATTAAATTAATTTTTATGTATCTTTTCTTTTAGGGAACCATGAACGCCTTATGGTTTGGGTTCCCGGCAGCCCGTCACATAAATCGCCCCATGGATGCGTTGACTGCCTCCCCCACAATGGTGCACATCAAGCGCCCCATGGACACGTTCCAAGCGCCCCCGGCAATGGTGCACAAGCGCCCCATGGACACGTTCCAAGCGCCCCCGGCAGTGGTGCATGACGACGTTCCAAAATATTGAGATGAATAATATTGCTTTTACAAAAAAAGAAATATTATACCACACTTAAAAATAAAATAAAAATACCTCAAAATGGTGCGCTTTATTCAAGCTTTTTCTTTTCCTTTTTTTTTCCCCTTAAATGCGGGCATCGAATTTAATTTGAAAAGTATCGCACGCATGTTATGAAATATGTGTTATTATGTCTAGTTTCTGATGTATAATATATCGCTTAAAGTATTTGATGTATTGAGTTTCGAAAATACAAAATAAAGTATCACATCTCTCATGTATTAAGTGTAGTTACTAAGGTATTATTTATTATTAAAAAAAATTAAAAATAAAAATGTATAGTCTATATTGAAAAAGAAAGATTTTAAAGATTAAAAAATTGCATGTTTAAAATATATTTTAAAAATTTTAAAAATGCACATTAAGACAATCCGGCAAGAAACTATCTATATGTGCACTTTGTCATTTTGACTTGATGTGGAGAAAAACTATATATATATATATATATGGAACATGACTATGATTCGGTATTATGTCTACTAATTGTTACTTTAACTGTAATTTGTTCAATTTAACGATGGATGTAAAATTCTATGATTAAGAACGCCATCACGACTCTTGTAAAAATAAAAGAATAATAATTTATTTAAAAAGATATATATATATATATTATTGTTTTATTAATATTTCAAACTCATAAGTACTGTTATTAAACCCAACCCAGACCGGTTAAAAGATCCGATCGAGCAACGAACGAAGAGGTACCCTAGCGGTCCAAGTAGGTATGTGAAACCAAATACGAATTAAACCGATAAAAAAAACCCGATTTTATTTTTGTTGGTCAAAATTTAGGGCCATGCAACTTTGCAGCAGTGGGACGAGAGAGTTAATGCCCAAAGTTCATTGAGAGTGAGAATGGATCGAGTAACATCTCATCTTCAAGAATTGATGAGTTATTTATTAAACGAATCTTAAATTGCTGTATAAATAATTCATTGAGAGTGAGAATGGATCGAGTAACATCTCATCTTCAAGAATTGATGAGTTATTTATTAAATGGATATTAAATTGCTGTATAAATAATATTAGTATTAAAGTGATCAAATCTGCTTATGGGGCGCTCTAGATGAGGGGAAATGCTCTGTTCAGATTTGGCTCACGCCACTCCCGTTGAAGCTCTCAATGTTTATGTGGCGCCTATTGAACAGGTTACTACTGCCTATGGATGATGCGCTCGGTTTTCAGCTGGCCTCCAAATGCACTTTCTCTTGCGCTGAGTATATCCACTTAAATTGGCTGTTACCTAAATAAAAATAAAGGTTAGAAGTTGTTATAACTACTAAATAATATACTAATAAATATAAATATGATAACATGAACTGAAAATATAAAAAATCTAAATTTATAAAATAGTTAATAAATTGATGATACATGAAAATATTGAAAATGTTAGAATGCCGTTTATTTTTTTTTTGAATTTCGACAACTTTTCTTTCTCCAAAAGATTTTGAATTGGAAACCGACTCTGAACTGTTTCCTCCAAGGTTTTGGTTTTGGTTCCACCTATAATGGAACCAGAATCAACGAGTTAGAATAGGCAGTTTTAGAACGGTGACCGTATCTATATAGGGACACATGTTGGGTTTTAATAGAACCAGAATCAAATTTTCACTAGATAATTATATCACATTATACATTTGATGTGTATACATGGATCATGTAAAATAATTTTTAATGTTTGAAGCCAAATTTTGTCACACATTCTCATTTAAGTGAATAATGAATCGGTCATCGGCACGCATTGTATAGTCAAAATTTTAGAATTTCTCACACATATGATGAAGTCACAATTAATTGTTTCAGAAGTGTAATGAAACTAATGAATATAGGAAAGTCAAGGTAAACAGTAGAACTTGGAATTCTTGATTACAGTATTCACATCGTTTTCTGTCAAGTGTTACAACAATTAGTTTTTTTTTTTTTTTTAATTATTTGAAACAAGTGTGTTCTCACCAACTTTAATTTATAATAAAAAAAATCAAGAAAACTACAATTTTCACCATTTATTTATTTGTTTTCTTTATTCAAGTCTAATAATTAACATTAGTTGTAAATTTTTATTTTCTCAAAAACCATAAAATATAAAATAGATAGTTATTAATTTTCTAAATTAATACGGCCATTTCATTTGATCTCGAATCGTCTATAAATGTTATAAAAAATAATAATAATCTATAAATACAATCTCAAACACCAATTTTTCCTTTAGTACTGAAATGATGGTCATCATGAAAAAGGTTTTCTCTTCTTCTGCTTTCGTGTTCTTATGCTTCATCCTGTTACTAATTCCCACCATTTTCACTCCCGCGGCGGTGGCAGCATAGAATTCCCCAGCAGCATCTAGCAGATCCGGCCTTCAAACCAAATTACAGTAAGTTCTACCAATATTAATTACAACAACTTTTTATTTTTTGGTGTGCATATATTTGGGTCACCTCAAGCACATAGCCAACACAATCCCGGGCATGGATAACTCCTCAAAATCTAAATACACTTGGAATTGGGTCATATACTTAAACTCTAAATTGATTGTCATATGAGGCCTTTATAATTTTCTTGTAAAGATTTAATATAAATAGACGTTTGTTTGTATTGAGGTTTTTTGCGAGACAGGAGAGAGAGAGAGAGGGAGAGAGAGAGAGAGAGAGAGAGAGAGAGGGGGAGGTTAGAATAAACGAGAGAACTTTGTATGTTATGAAGAAATTAAATATACATTGTAAAGCTATTTCTTATTGATTCTAAATAATGTGTAATCCTATGTTTTCTTTGTGTATGTTTTTTTATATTCACTGAGGGGCCGTTTGGTTGGGGGTATTCAGAGGCTTCAATGGGAATGGAAATGACTGATTCCCATTGTTGTTGTTTGGTACGTGGGTATGGGAATGAAAATTTCATTCCCATTCCCAAATATTTTGATATGGGCCAATACCGACCCAGCCCCGTTATTCTGAATTCATTCCCCTCCGGAATCAAAAAAAAAATCCTTCTTACGAAAAAAAACCCTTGCTCTTCTAATCTCTCTAAACGCCTCCTCCGCCTCCAAGCTCCAACTGATGCACATCCAAGCAGCCCCCTTCTCCTCCATTCATTAAATCAAGGTAAACATTCCTCCGAACAGAAAAGAGAGGATGTTATGGGAACGGTGCTTTGAGTTGGAAAAGATGGAAACCTTTTGTTGTAAAGCTCTCGGATATGGGTCAACCGATTTGTTCTTCCGATCTGGTTGAGTTCTTCACCGATTCGTGGGTTTCAACGTCGGTAGAAAAGCCTTGTGGGTTTCAGTTTGTCCATAGAAAGGAAGCTCTGGGACAGGTTTCAGTTCGTCCCTGTTTCGTCACCGAGCTACCTCTGTTTCTCCTAGCTTTTTGAGGTAATTCATGGGCTGTGTGTGTTAGGGGAGAAGATGCTAGAGCTGCCGGAACTTCTTGTTTTTGGCTCCCTTGTGTTCTGGAAATTGGTTGAATTTTTGGACTTCATCTGGAGAATTTGCTCCCTAGTGTTATGGTAAGTAAATTGGTTGAATTATTGGCTCCCTCATATTTTTTCTGGACTTCATCTGGAAAATTTTTGGACTTCATAAGTTGGAGAGGAAATGAAGCTCAGAAGAAGAAGAGGAAGAGGAAGAAAAATAATTATTGAAAAAGTGAACAGAAGAAGAAAAGTGAATAGAAGTGAACATAAGGAAGAAAAGTGAACATAAGAAATTTCCGGAGAAGAAAGTAAACAGAAATTTGTCCACTGCAATAATTAAGGAGAAATTTGAATTATTTTATTAAAGAAATGTAGGGGTAAATTTGTAATTTTGACTGATTTCCATTACTGATATTCAACTGAACCAAATATAATGTATGTCACTAATATTCATTCCAGGATTTGAACCAAACAACAACTATTCAGTATGATTCTCATTCCCATTGACTCCTCAATCAAATACATTCCCATTCCGATTGACAGATTCGAACCAAACGGCCCCTGAGTAGTTTTTCTCAACACTACTTGTGACGATGTACAATGGTCCGATTGATCGATCATGAGATTTTTCCATATTGTTTAAATTTAAAGAATCTTGATAAATTTATCCAAGCGGATTATGATGTATTATGATTATAACTTCAAATTTACCTTGAATTTTATTATGAATATATGTTTACATGAAATTTCAAAAGAGTCATGAAGAACATCAAAACACTTATAAAAATTTGTAGAAATTTCTTGTTTTTGAGATAATTTTGTTCAAAACTTGAGAACATTTTTGTCATTTCAAACAGACGGGTCGGGTTTGGCCGGGTCGGGTTCTGGGCCTTTTTTTTTTTTTTGCCCCCAATGAAAAAGTTTCAAAATTATATTATTTTTGCTTAAGATGAGATTTGAACACGTGACCTAAGTTTAATAAATATCTTTAAGGTATGCTGATTAGCCACTCCTTCTATTTTTTGTTTTGTTATATTATCTTTATTATATTATATGTTTATTTATATATTAATTTCATATATCAATTATTTATACTATATATATTATAATTAATTTTTTTTTAAACAATATATATTATAATACTATATAAACTAATGGTAAAATTTACATTTTGTGCCATTTTTCTTTTTACTGTTTGCACATTTATATTACTATTTTAAAAAAATACTGTAATAAAAAAATAATAGAGTATAATTTTACTTATTTAAGATATAATTTTCAATTGATAAGCATAGTATTTAAATTTGAAATAATATATAAATTAATGGAATAAAATATTATTTATTTTTTGTATACAAATTAATTATGTTTAGATTGTGAAATACACGTGTGATGTAATTTAAATCATTAATATAATTGAAAAAGATATTAAATAATTTATAGTTTAATGTTGTATAATATATTAATAAGAAGAAAAAATAACAAAACAAAGAGTTGCTGGAGTAGTTAATCAACTTTTCTTAAGATTGGTTTACCAACCTTAGGTTGTGTGTTCGAATCCTGACTTATGCAAATGAGCATCATAATTTTACATGTTTTAAATTTAGAAAACCCAAAATTGGATGGAGAACCGAACCGGACCCGCGGGTTCGACCCGGAACTGACCTAAAAAAAACCGACCCGCGATCGGACGAGCAATTATGAAAAAAAAAAATTGAGAAGGAACCGCCGACCTGACCCGCGAGTTTGACCTGAAACCGAACTGGAAAAAAACCCAACCCACGGGTCGACCTAATTCTGGGTAAGTTCTGGGTCAAACCCACGGGTCGACCCGATCCGCGGGTTTTTTGACCACCCCTAGTATTTATTTTGATACTTTTCAAATCTCGAAAGATATTTATATTTCTTAAAAAGAGTCTTTGTTCTAAGAAATCAATATTTCTTCTGCTTATTCCTCCCCCCTTCCCCAGATACGTGTATGTATGGGTGATGTAAGCTTTACTGGTCCTTCTTCGTACACATTTTATTTTCTAAAATTTTACATTAATTATAAATTATTTTGCGTGTTTAGTTCAATACAAAAAATTAGATTTTTCAAATAAATATTTGATGAAGCACGTTTTGCCTGTGAGGGTCTTAAGGTCGTATCCGCTCCGATCTGTCATCTCCAACACCTGTACTAGCGAGGGAAGTCTCCCCGTTAAACTCAGATGCCAAAGTCAATATTTTAGACATAGGAGAAATATAGTAAAACTAGAGAGAAAGTTACCAAGAGAGAGAGAGAGAGTCTCACTAATGTGATGAAGGCTCCTATTAATTTATAGAGTGAGGGAGCCGGTTATCATCCACTGGTCGAGGCGTGGGATTGTCCAGTAGTTTGTTGCCACCGTCTCCTTCTTATGTCCGGATATAAATAGTCTTCCGTTAGTGGGCCAACTTGGGCTGGATCGTAAACTTAGTAATTGGGCCTCGGTTTGGGCTGAAAGGCAAATCGGGCACACCAATATTCATGATTAAAATTTAAATTAGATAAATTAGAGATTTCGAATTTGATTAGGGAAGTTAGAGATTTTGAATATATTAATACTTTTAAATGTGAATTTTTCAAAATATTGATTGAAATAGAATATTGTTGCGCTTGATAATTTAGGTGCATTTCATGTATATATTTTGATAGCCTTTATAATTGAGAGTTTAGAATTTTAATTAATAATTATTTTTTACGCTTGAGATATATATATTGGACCTTTGAGATATTATTTTCTACATCCGTTATTGATTGTGACTCATAAGTGGTTGTATTATTATTAGATTCATTTAATAAGATGGAAAGAGTATTGTGATGGATATCCTGTGGTACCTTAATTCTCTTATTTTTCTTATAGGGCATCAGGAACGCCTTACTCTATTCTTTTGTTTTGGTTTTGCTTTTAATTTTGATTCGATAGTAAATTTATATATAAATATATATATTATATCACAGTTTATTATTTTAAATACCATTTTTTACAATTCATCCATATATTTTTATATTTCTAATACATTTTTTTTTTAATTATAAAACTAATTTTTAAAGATATGTTTTTAAAATCGTATTTTAAAATATCATAAAGAACGCCTTTTAGTGTGCGCCAAAGTCACTCAGGCAGAGGGCCCAGAATGAAAAGGGCTAATTTGTGATGACCCCTCAAATTGTAAAAAAAACTTGGAATTGAGTTATATACTTAAATTCTAAATCGATCATGAAATATGAAGTAATTTAGTATAAATATATGTCTATCTTTATCAAGTTTTTATACGACGAGACAAAAGAGAAAGGAAGGTTAGAATAAAATTGAGAGCGTTTTGTATGATACGAAAGAAAACATACATGGTCGATCGAGCTTAATTCTCCGGTCAATAATTCCTTATTATTGGAATAATCTGCATTCCTATAAGTTAAATTGCGTTAAGAATATCATTTGTTTTAATTAATAGCAATGGAGAGTAAAGAACGTTATGGATAAATTACAAAAACTTTTCATGAGATTTTTCCAAATTATATATTTAAATTTAAAGAATCTTGATAAATTTATCTAAATTACTAAGCGAATTATGATTATAACTCCAAAACAACCTTGAATTTGATTATGAATATATGTTCACATGATTGTTATAAAAAGAAAAAAAAAAAAAAAAGAAAAGAAGAAGAAGAAGAAAGAAAGAGTAAATTTCATAATATATGTACCTCCTACTTAGGCTTGGAAAATAAATAATAAAAAAAAAGATGGTCTAGTGATATTTTTGTCATTTCATACAAAAATGCAATGAAGTTTTGATACTAGTCCAATCTGAAAAAGTAATTTTAAAGTTAGCTAGTAATTGCCTTGGGATCAACAGATTATTAATGAACTTTATTACTTTCTCTGTTCTCTAAAAAGTGTCCCTTTAGAGATTTGTACATAAATTAACAAAGTGAAAAAAATTCTTCTTTTATCCTTATTCATATCATCTTGTTTAACTATAAACTTAATGAGAATGTGTGTTTGTATGTACATTTGAAAACAAAATGTAATTAATAGATGAATTAAATTAAAGGTAAAATAGAGATTGTATTAACCTTTTGCATTGAAGTTTGAAAGATCTAAGGTTAAAGATTTCAAAAATAAATGAAAAACACAACTCTAAAAATACTAGTGGACAAAACTCTTTTAAATAGAGAGACAGAAAACTCTCAACGAGGAGAGACAACAAAACTCTTAACAAAGAAAGACTTATTAGAGTAGGAAGATGGGGCAGAAGGAGTGCAGAGAGAAATTAGGGCCGGCTCCCCCTCGCGAACTTAATTCTTTTTCTCGTGAGCCTAAAAAGACTGGCGTTTACTTGGAATTAAGGGGCACCATTCAATTTATTTTGACATTTAATGTCTTAAATGAATTTCAATTATTTAAGCTATTGTTCTATCTGTAATTCTGTATATATAAGTACCAGTTTCTTAATCAAATAAAAGAAAAAAAAATGTAACTATTAAGAGTGAAGGTAATATACGTAAAATTATTGAGTGTATTGGATGTATTCTTAAAATTAGTATAGTTAATCAATTATAAATTGATAATTATGATTTTTATTCATTTATGAGCACTCTACATGTATATATGTTTTTCCCCAAAATAACATTATTTCTTCTGAATGCGTCTGACTGCACAATCCTACGATGTGTAGCAAATGCACATATTAATCTCTTGTAATATACATATAATGAGATTATTCCCTCAAAGAGTTTAAGTGGATAATGTTTCTCTCTAAGCCAATTTTTGTCAACATTATCATTTAAGTGAAGAATGAATTGGTCAAAATTTTAGAATTTCTCACACGTATAATTAATGAAGTCATTAAATAATTAACATCAATATAGGAAAGCCAAAGTAAACGTTGGAACTTGACTTGGAGGTCTGTAAGTAATTAATTCTTGATTATTTCAAGCGTTTCAACAATTTTATTTTTTAAATTTTTGAATAAGCATGTTTTATTTTTACAACTTTTAATTTAAAAAAATCAATAACATTACAATTCACCATTTTTTTTTCTTTATTCAAGTCTAATAACATCAATTGTGTAATTTTTTATTTTCTCAGAAACCTTAAAGATAAAGTAGATATATAATTTATTAATTTAGAAAATTAATAAGGCCATTTCATTTCTATATTGAAGAACTATGAGTAGTAAAAAAATTGAAAGTGGACTCTTCTATTGGAATTAAAAAAAAATTCAAATTGGACTCTTCTAATGGAACGAAGGAAGTATATAAATAGATGTTTATAATGAGTCTATGTGCAATGAAACAGATTAGGAAAATTGGTTGCTACCTACTTAATCGATTGTTACTGAAAAAAAATAAAAATAGTTAAATAAAAGAGAGATTAGAATAAAATTGACAGCTTTGTACGTTATGAAGGAAAATATACACCGTAAAGCTTAATGCTTTCTGTTCAATAATTTCTTATGGATTGAAATAATATGTATTTCGTAAAAAATCCTACTCTCAAATTCTTTGAACTAATAGCAACGGAGAGTAAATAACGAGATGGATAAATTACAAAAAACATTCATGAGATTTGTTCAAATTTAAGGAATCTCGATAAATTTTGTCCAATTTACTAACGGGTTATGAGGTATTATGATTATAACTTCAAATTAACTATATGTTCACATGACTGTTAAAAAGAAAATAATCACCCTTCCCCCAAAAAAGAGAGAAAAAAAAAAAAAAACAAAAAGAGGTATGCATGGAAAACATCAAAATATATATACTAAAAAAATAGTTAATTCAACTGTGAACTAAACAAAAAATTTAGGAATGTAATAATATATTAATTCAATTTTAAGAATTTGGTTACTACGTCAAACTTGTAGTAATATAATATCGTAGTTTTGCAATCTATTACAATTTATTACAAAATAATACAAATATATATAATAGTTTCCTTGCTTCATTACCCTCTCCAATTACTCACCAACCGTTTCCATATTTTTGTCCGTCTCTCCTCCAAATCAATAACGACGACAGTAGTTGTGATACCAATTGACAATGACTGGTAAAGTATTTTTTGAACCCTTATATTTCCAAAGTTTGTAACACACGACTTGGACTACAAAATCCTTCCATTAAGTACCACCCCAATCCTTTGTGAGAAAGCTTTTCTATTCAACAATCCATTGTGAATGGAATAATATGTACTCTTATTAAGTCAAATCAATATCATACGCGTTTCCTTGTGTATTTTTGATAGCTTTTGAGGTATTTATTGAGTAGTTTATCTCAAACTTCGTAAGAAGACTACCATATGCATGCATGTTGTATTAGTCAAATTAATTTTCAAAATTTCTCACGAACCATTTACTCAAGTAGTTATATTTAACTTGTAAAACAGGGCCAAACAAGTCAAAATAGGAAAATCAAAGTAAATGTTGGAACTTGGAACTTAGTATATAGACTAATGTCATGAAAAAGTATTTAAAAAAAACGTTTCTTAAAAACTGTTTCCAAAGAAAATTATAATTCTTAAACTTTTTTTTTATAAAAAATAAATAAATATGGGTTTAGATAAGTATTTTATAAAACTAATTTTAAGCTTACAGTATTTTATAAAACTAAACTCCAACAATATTTAGATCTATATATAAACTTACAATTTTTTTATGATTAAGTACAATATTGTGCTCCAGATCTAATAATTACCGGGCCAAACATTTTGTAATTAGCTGTACATAGTATTTCTTGGTATTGTGTTAATTGTTGTTGGACGATTTCTAACACGATTAATAAATTCTTTTTATTTTTTACTTTTTTTTAATAAACAATTTGTGGCATGTAAAATTAGAGACAAAAACTCCAAACTTTGCTAAAATGCCTGCCTTAAAAAGAAAAAAAAAAAAAAGAAAAAAGAAGAAAAGTTACATAAAGCGTTAAGAGAATACAAATGATCATCTTTACCATACAACCATTAAATAATAGGATTTCAGCATTGACAAATCAGTCAAAAGTTACAAAAAGGTTAGTCAAAGAAAAGTTAAATACAATCGCAAAAGTAATACTCCATCTGCGTTTTAAGGCCTTGTTTGGTAACATGACTCAAGCCATGTTTGAAATTATTTTTAATTTTATAATATTAAAAGTATATTGGAAATGTAAAAAAGTGTGTTGGAAATGTAAAAATGTTTATTGAAAATGTAAAAAAACTTATTGGGAATGATTAAAAACTATTATAAAATCAAAAGTGATTTCAAACTATGACTTCAGCTATGATACCAAACATGCCCTAAACTCTTTTGTATTTTCAAATAAAAGAGTTTAGTTTTTTTTAATTTTTTATATTACATTTTATATCTTTATTAATATAATAATGCTTAATCCACCATTAATTTTTGCTTAAAAAGTAAAATTACAATTGAAAAAAATAATGTCAAATTATTTATTTTAGGTAATATATATATATATATATTATAGCTCAGGGCGGGCCACCGATATATCGGGGTTCGATTTCTATCTCTATCAGTTGCATTTATTTGTAGTGTAAAGTTGACAAAACTCTACAGGAAGTTTCCCACTTTCCATAGCCCCTGCTTTAAAAATAAATAAATAAAATATTACAGCTCATCAAAAATTGTAAATTATTATTATTATTTTTTAATATGGGATATAAGGAGTATAACACATGGTCAAACCCTAACGAGAATAGAATTTTGATCCTCCTTTTTTTCATCATTGACCCTTCACGAGTCAAAAGTTACAAAAACGTTAGTTTAAAGAATACAATCGTGCAAGTAGTACTCTTTTATTTTCTTAAAAGAGTTTTGTTTTTAATTCTTTTTATCTCAAATCAAAATTTTCATAACCAACTGTGAACTGTTACTCTAAGGTTTCGGTTTGGTTCTACCTCTAATGGAACCGGAACGGACGAACTAGAATAGGCGGTTTTAGTACTGTCATCATGTAGAAGGACACAAGTGGGGCTTTAATAGAAATAACTATTTTTTTCATTTTTATAATGATTCATCGAGTTGATAATTAATTTGTCTGGTGACACTTTTGACTTTAAAATTAGTATGCATGTTTTCTTCACTATAACATATACCTCTTTTTCTAATTTTCATATTTTTTTAATACTTAGAAACAGTTAATACACCATTAATTAAACACAACATATCATAGGTTATGCGCGATACGCAACACATTAGAAAATGTATACGCACTCTTTTTTTTAACTTTTAAAAACATGAAATACATCAACAATTTATAAATACAAAACGGCAGAGGCTATCCAAGCACGATGTCCATGAAAGGCTTTAAGCACTCATTTCTTTTGGGTGAGAAACAAGCAATACATCAGGGTTATACTTATATGCGTTCATAAAATACACCAAAAGGTTAATTTTGATACGCATGTCTTTTAGGAAAAAAAAAGAAAAAAAAGAAGAAGAAGTAGTCCGTGGTAATTTCCTACAAATTATGAGACCGTCTAAAAAATATTTTTTGTTCTATTAGAATAGTCCACTTTCAATTTTTTTTACACCTCCTATATATCTTTACTTATATAATTATGTATGATTTACAATTAGTTCTTACTTCAAAAGTAAGATTATAATTGGAATAAAGGGTGTCACATTAGCTAATTTAAGTATTGTACAATAATATTCATAATAAATTGTACCTAAGTCAAGATGAAACTTCTAATCTATCAATGTTTTTTTTAAAACCAGTTCCGCAGTTTTATCCCTTTAATTTTCACACCAGCCTTGTGTGATAAAGAAAATTGATGCCATTTAACTTGTAAAACGGGGCAAGGTAAACAAATGAAGAAATCTTTTTCTAACTAACATTCTCTGAGAGTATAGGAAAAAATTAAGAAGAGAACAGCAGTTTTCCACAAAATATAAAAATCCCAGAACATTTATTTATTTATTCTTCCTTAAATTCATCTTTAAAGAGTAAATACAATCTAAAACGTAATCATTCATTTCCTGAACATCAAACAAACTTCAGTGAAAGCAACTGATGATGATGAAGACGAAAGGGTTTTTGAACTCTTCTTCTTCGGGTAATTTAAGGTTCTTATGCTTATTCCTACTAATAATTTCCACCACTTTCCTTCCCAAAACGGCAGCGGTTTCCACAGCAGCCACATTTGGGGCCAGAGCCCTAGGAAGCAGATTCAGTAAGTACTGTACCATAATTAGTTAATATGATTAAGGGTAAAGCCATCCTTTTTTTTCCACGAAATCATTCATTTACTAAATAATGTCTTATACAATGGTATATACGATTACACTAGTAATGCATCGTAAACTTAAATATATATGCATGATTTATATTTCTATTAAACAAATTCAGAAGGTAAGTAAATTTTTTCCTAGATCTATTTATGTTTTTTCATTTAACTACATATTAACTATTCGTGCATTTGGAATGACATTCTAATTCATCCTTAAAGGAGATCAATTAAATAAGGGGTATAAATTAGACTTTATTGATTTTTTATATTGAAATATGTAAAGGAACACGTCTTTTAGAGAAAAATATTTCTCGCAAGGCACACTTATCCAGGGACAGATGAGGGGGAACTACAACTGTTGCAAAATGATTGAGTGTCATTTTAGCTTCCAAATTTAACCCCAAAATAACTGTTTCATTTAACACTTCAAGAATAATTTGTGCATGTTGTTCTAAAATTACCTTGATTTATTCTCTTTCAAATTGAATGTGCTTTTGTATTTTCAGTTCAACCATATTACGCACTATTGCTTGTAGTTACAATATTTTAGAACTATATATTTATTATTTGGAGAACATAATTAAGCGCAAGACTATACTCATAATTTTATTGATGTTCTTATTTTGTGTGAAAAATCTAAAACGATATTTATTTTGGGACGAAAGTAGTGCCTATATAACTCCATAGTCGTACAATCAATATACAGCATACTCACTGGCGGAGCTAGGGGGAGGCGAGGGGGTGCTGGTGCCTCCCCTTCCTCCGGTGAGCAAAGGTATTACTTGTATTTAAATTTTTTTTTCCTTTGCAGCGCCACCCCAACAACCACCATCCATCTAGAAGGCGCCTCCCTACCTTTTCCGAAGGACCGAAGCTACCAACCTGTCCCTCCCTGCCGTCGCCTGCAAGTCTGCAACTGGGTTGTTGAAAAGTGCAGATGCAGGCTTGCAGCGATGAAGACTTTGAGGAAGAAGACCCGACATGGAGATTGGAGAAGATGAAACATTTTTTTATGTTTTTTTTTTCCTCTACTAAATAGAACGGTGTCGTTCTATTAAATAGAGTTAAAAATAAAATAAAAAAAAGAAACAAAGAAGCAACAGTAACTCAGTATATAAAAACGAGAAGGTAAAATTCCCCCAAATTCCCAAATCAGATTGCCTCGCAAAAGGCCTAAGCTGCAGCAGCGCTGCTCCATCTCTTTTCTCCATTCTCCGACCGCCGGCGTTGCTTCGCAGCTGCGCAGGCAGCCGGAGCTTGCCTTTAAGCTGCTGCTCAGTCGCTCGATTCGCTACAGACTCCAGTCGGACGGACCAGTTCCAGCAGGCAGCAGGCAGCATCAAAGCCTCATAAATTGAATTTCCGGATTTTTTTAATGTGAGCTGACTCTTCTTTTAGTTATTTACATTTTTTTACATATAATGTATTTATAAGTTTTAAAACATATTGGGTATGTTTTATATGATTTATTATGAAATTATATTTGATAAATGTTTATTATTTGGGTATGTTTTATATGATTTATTATGAAATTATATTTGATAAATGTTTATTATTTTGTATTAAATTGTATGTTATTGAATTTAAATATCTGTTAATTTTATTATTTTGTGAGTAATGAAAATTTATGTATATGATCCAATTATATTTTAGAGAATTATTAATTTATGTAATATTGATCAATTATGTTAGGCTATGGATAAAATTTTAAAAGGGAGGATTGAGGGTTCTAGTAACTCTAACGAAGAGAATGGAAGGGAAAAACAGTCTCGTATGGAGTTCGATCCAAATGGTGTTGTCAGTGACCTAGGACTACGCAAGCCAATTAAGGAATTTGATGTTTTAACAGTTGCTTATATAATGACATTTTAAACATATATTTGTTTACTGATATGGAATTCTTTTTTCTTGTTTGTACTATTGAGCCTCCCTTCATTTTTACTTCTGGCTCCGCCACTGAGCATACTACTATAACTTATTTCACATGCATGCATGTGTCTGTTGAAACTCATGTGTAGTTAAAATATACATTTTCTTTTATTATAATTTTTCTTTGTAAGGACCAGGAATTAATTATATATTTTGTTAATTTTTTTTTCCTGAATCTCGATTTACAGCCCTAATAATATAAATTTATTTTTCTTGTCGGGAATCATGGACGGTTTCTTATTGGTGCCCCTCCAAGCCTGTCAGATCCTGCTCATCATTCAGGAAGTAATAAAAGAAAAAAATATAGCACTTTGATGGATTCAAGATTTTTAAAATAAAAAAAATTATTTTAAAGATGGATACAATTCATCAAGTTATAAATGAAAATCCAATTTTTTAAAAAATAATAGTTGTCACTTTTATTAAAAATTACTTACTCCTGTAGAGAGCTTTGGGTAAAAATAAAAAAAAAACATTATCCCAATAAAAGAGTCAAATTTCTATTTGTTTCGGTTTCATATATATATATATATATATATATACCTTATTAATATAATAATGTGTGGTTCATAATTGATCTTTACTTATATATAAAGTAAGAATATAAGTGAAAAATATAATGTCAAACTACTTATTTTAAGTATTATACTTTACAATTAATAATAAATTATACATTTTTCAAACTGGACTCTCTTATAGTACAACATGCAACATGGATAGTATTTTGACTTCTTTATTCTAATACTCTTGATGGTGAGGATTATAATTAGGAGTTACATAATTTAAATAACCAATTTAAAATAATTACTCCCTCTGTTCCATTAGAAGGGTCCAGTTTGTGGTATTAAAGCAGTACAACAAATTGGACCATCCTAATGGAATGGATGGGGTATTAAGTTGTGTAATGATGGAGTTATAATCTTGTAAATTAAAATTGTAACATATAATCTTTTAGTATATGATTAGTGTGATGGATTTAAATATGGGAGCTATATAATCTATACATTAATATATATATATGTGTGTGTGTGTGTGCCGTTGGTTAGTGTGTTGCGATTTATTTGGTTTTTCCGTGTTTGCACTTTGCAGTTCCTACAAAGAAGGATAAACCGCCACACAAAGTTTGACGGCATCTTTTTTCTTCAAGATACAGCAATTCACAGAGTAGGTTCGGTAATGGTGATAACTCCTCTATTGCGAACCGACAATCGTTCACATTTGATCAACAATAAATATATAAATGAAGTATTTTCTCTTTGCAAGAGATGGACAATAATAGTATAAGTTTTCCTTTGTTATGGGATGTAAGAAAACTATAAAAAAAAAGAAGTGTAATTTCATAATTCTTTTATGCATATATCTACACATAATACTACTGTTATAGCAATACTATAAATTTCATAATTATTTTATACATACAACTGTGTTATTTTATCACTCATTAATAATTAGACAATATATAAATATGAATGAATGATAAAGTGTGACAATCCAAAATTTTACAACCAAATTACCCAAGTTTTTAAATTTTTTTTTTTTCTCCTTGCATTCCTAATAATCGTATCCATGACATCAGAGTTACAAGGTCTCTCCTTACCACTACTCCAACTCCCCACCCCCCCCACCCCCCCCCCCCAAAACACCCCGCCCTACCCACCAAATTACCCATCCAGTTAAAATTGGATCAATGTAAAATGCCTCATAAATATAAATTAATTTTTTAAAGCAGTTCCGCAGTTTTATCTCTTAATTGTTGCACCTAAAGAAAAATGGTGCCGTGTAGCATAGGAAACCCCAACTTTGTCTGAGACTATCCACAAAAACAAAGTAAAAAAGTGAGAACATATTTTTCTCTTCTCCTAAAATTCATCTATAAATACTACTCTCTCCGTCCCACTCAAAGAGTCCACTTTGAAATATGTACAACTTATTATAGCTTGTGAGGTATAATACCTAAAATAAGTAATTTACCACTATATTTTTTACTTATATCCTTACTTTAGAAGTAAGGGTTAATTGTGAACCACATATTGTAATATTAGTAAGGCTATGTAATGTAAATAAATTCAAAGTACACTCTTTACATGGGAATTTTTTTTTTTTTTGAAAGTGGACTCTTTGAGTGTGATGCATGGAGTAAATAACAATCTAAAGTAATCATCCAACAAATTACTAACTTCACTGAGAGTAATTAAGGATGATGACAAGGTTTTTGATCTCTTCTTCTTCGGGTAATCTGAGGTTCTTCTCGATCTGCTCATTATTCCTGTTAATGATAATTTCCACCATTTTCCTTCCCAAAACTGCTGCAACGTTCCGAGCAGCAGCAACATTTGGAAGCAGACATTGTAAGTACTGTACCATAGTTAATTAAAATGGAATATACACATGATTTATAATTCTAAAGTTAAACATATACTATTTACTTCCGTCCTAAATAAATGTTGTTTTAATATTTTCAAAAAAATGTGTACATATTGTTCCAATACCATATTAAATGTTCTTTTATATTTTTAATATAACAGTATTACTATTGTTTCTAGTTATGATATATCTCGAAGCTCTACGTATTTATTATTTAGTCAATACAAAGATGGTTATATTTGTAATTTTATTAATATTCTTAATTTTTCTGAAAAAACGACACATATAGGCTCTGTTCTTTTCCATTCCAATCAAAGAAAATCATCATTTTTTTCCTCCAAAAATTTTACATAAAGAAACAATCTCATTTTTTAATAAATTTAAAATTCAAAATTTAAAATCACCTCTAAATTTTCACTCACATAAATTTAAAAAATAACATAATCATTATACTTTTTCTTCTCTTTCCTATACAAATCCCAAAATAAATTCCCTCCAACAAAATCTTCCTTCCCTAAATCAAAAATTTTCCAATTGAGTCACTAAAAGAACATAGCCTAGAGTTATGCAATCAATCAATATATTACTATAATTTATTTCAAAAGCATGCATGCATGTGTATGTTGAAACTCATAATATTATACTCCTTCTGTTCCATTAGAAGAGTTTACATTGAGAAACATTTTTTGTTTTATTAGAAAAGTCCACTTTTAATTTTTTTTTACTCTTCTACCTTTACTAATATAATCATGTGTGGTCTATAATTAGTTCTTATTTAAAAAATAAGGATATAAATGGTGTCAAATTAGTTCTTTTAGGTGTTGTACATTGATATTCATAACAAGTTGTACATTTGTCAAGATGGACTTACCACTACATAATGACCCATTGGAGACGCCCATTTAGAGGCGCTAAAGTACAAACCCGCGGCTAATGACATGTTTTGTAGTACTGACTCTTCTAATGGAACGAGAGGAGTATATATTTTGTTAAGTTTGTTTTCTGTATCTCGATTAAGAGCCCTAATAAATATTTATTTTTCTTGTAGGGAATCATGGACGCAATGGACGGATTCTTATTCGTGTCCCTCCAAGCTGGTCAATGGTTGCACCTCATTTTAATCAAGAATAGCCAGAAATTGATGGGAAGAGTTAACGATGATGTTACTTTTGTGCCGACGTAATCAGATGAGGATCTTTATTTAATTACTCTGGCAGCCAAGATTTGAATTCGAAAACTAGAGACGATGAGTGTACAATTAAGGCCGTGCGTGGAATATTATACTGGACATAGAATTGTAATATATGTAGGACCCAAAATCAATAAACCCACAAGATTAGTCAAGAAGCTGCGATCGAACAAGTCTTAGCCAAAGAACATAAGAACAACCTAAACAAATAAAGGGCCTGTTCTTTACCCCATTTTCAAACTTAGTTTGAAAATGGGTTTTGTGAATAAAACTACAACATTTTCAAAACATTGTTCTTTTCCATGCATTTTAAAACTAAGTTTCAAGATTTTTTCTTTCTTCTTCCTTCTTCTTTTTCTTCTTCTTCCTTTTCCTTCCTCTCCTTCTTCTTCTCACCCACCGCCGCCCACCACTGCCCACCGCCGCCGCCCCCAACAAACTCTCATCTTCTTCTTCTTCTTCTTCCTTCTTCTCCTTCTTCTTCTCCTTCCTTCTTCTCCTCCTCCTTCTTCTTCTTCATCTTCATCACTCTCATCTTCTTCCATCTTCTTCTCCTTCTTCTTCCTTCTTCTCCTTCTTGTTCTTCCTTCTTCCTCTTCTTCGTCATCTCTCCTCTTCTCCTTCTTCTTCTCTCCCACCGCCACCCACCGCTGCCCACCGCCGCCGTCGCCAAACTCTCAGCTTCTTCTTCTTCCTTCATCTTCTTCCTCTTCCTTCTTCTCCTTCCTTCTTCTCCTCCTCCTTCTTCTTCTTCATCTTCAAACCCATGTCTCATCTTCTTCCTTCTTTTCTTTTTCTTCTTCCTTCTTCTTCTCTTCTTCTTCGTCGCCGGAGGTGGCTCATTATGGGTGGCGGCCGGGCGGATGGGGGTGGAATTTGTGAAATTGGAGAAAGAAGTGAAAGGGGGAGGAGATGAAGGAAAAAAAAAAAGAAAAAATTTTGCCCAATATTTTTTTTAAAATTAAACTTGTTTTCAAACCCATGTTTCTTACAATTAGTTTGAAACCAAAATATTTTCAAAATTTGTTCCCAAACTTAGTTTGAAACCGGGGTAAAGAACAGGCCCAAAGTCGCAAGGCGGACTGAATTGGATTGAAATTAAAACAACTCGGATGCACTTTAAATTCACTAAATCAAGAAAATCAAATCAAGACAAACTCAATCCAATTGACTCCACCGAACCAAATTTGCACGGAAACCAAAAAGGATAGAAAAGCAGTAATAAAGCTTTAACAGATTTAAAGCTAACCGAAGTCAATCAAAGCGAAGGACTGCGGAAGTCGCACCACCCGAAAATAGCCTTAAGTCTTTTATAATTTCTTTGTAATTTTCTCTGTATTTCTCTGTGATTACAATGGCAACCCAAGGCATATATTTATAGGCTAAACTATCCCTGAATCCTACACTGATTCAGATTGCAACTATTTCCTAAAACAATTAGGTTTCCTAAAACAAATATGAAACCAAACAGGAAACAAACGAATAGGAAACATTAACCGAATAGGAAAAAGAAATTAATAGGAAACTTAGTTTAATTATTCTACATAGCCTCCCTTAAACTAATTTCGCGCCGTTAGCCATACCGAGCATCTTCTTCAACTTTGCAAAGATCTCGAACTTCAATGCCTTGGTGAAAATGTCCGCCACTTGATCTTCAGTCTTGCAGTATTCAACAACGATCTCCTTCTCATTAACCGAATCACGAATAAAGTGATACTTGATATCAATATGCTTACTGTGACTATGAAAGACTGGATGTTTCGTCAGCTCAATTGCCGACTTGCTATCATACAACATCGTTGTCGGACCATCCTCTTTATGCTGAAGGAAACCCAGCATCCTTCTCAACCAAATTGTTTGAGTAGCATAATTAGAAGCTACAATATACTCAGCCTCAGCAGTAGACAATGCTATCACTGGTTGTTTCTTTGAACTCCAAGAAAGCACACTAGAACCAATGAAAAAAAACATACCCAGAAGTGCTTTCCCTTTCAACTGTATCACCTGCCCAATCACTGTCAGTATACCCCAAAAGCTTTACAGGTTCACCTCTTGAATACAGAATACCATCTCCTTGAGTACCCTTAATGTACCTCAATATTCTCTTTGCAGCCTGCAAATGCGACTGACAGGGATTTTCCATGAATCTGCTTATCAATCCAACACTGAAATTTATATCCGGCCCTGTAGAAGTCAAGTATCTCAAACTACCAACCATACTCTTAAAATATGTTGGATCTACAGAATTTCCAGTGCCTTTCTTCGTCAACCTCAACATTTCTTTAGCTGGAGTCATGATCGAATTAGCACCATCCATTTTGAAGTTTTCAAAATATCACCAGCATATTTTCTTTGAGAAATAAAGATTTCATGATCAGTCTGAGAAACTTCAATCTCAAGAAAATATGATATTAGCCCCAAATCAGTGATTTCAAACTCCCTGATCATTGCCTCCCTGAAGTCTGACATCATCTTTTCATTGTTTCTAGTGAATATCAAATCATCCACATACAAGCAAACAATGACAATATCCCCACTTGATGAAGACTTCACATATAAAGTGTGTTCATATGGACACCTTTGAAAACCACTTTTGACAAAGAAGGTATCAATACGAGTATACCAATCTCTCGGAGCTTGCTTCAATCCATACAAGGCTTTCTTCAATCGATAGACCTTCTTCTCTTGACCTCTTTTCACAAAGCCAGGAGGTTGATTAACATACACGTCCTCTTCAAGGACTCTATTCAGAAAAGCAGACTTCACATCCATCTGAAATATCTTCCAATTATTCTGGGTAGCCAGAGAAATTATCATTCTCACAGTATCAAGTCTAGTAATAGGAGCAAACACTTCAAAATAATCAATTTCAGGCTTCTGCTTGTACCCTTTCACAACAAGTCTTGCCTTGTATCTATCGACTTCTCCACTAGGCTTGTACTTTGTCTTGTAGACCCACTTTACACCAATGGGCTTCTTTCCACTCGGAAGGTTTGTAAGCTCCCAAGTATTATTCTTCTCAATGGAATTAATTTATTCATCCATTGCCTTCACCCAACGATCATCTCCAACAACATCTGTAAAATTAACAGGATCACAATCTGCAAACAGAGCAAAATTCACAACATCCTCGTCACTCAAATTATCAACTTCATCCCCAACTACATAATCATTCAAACGAGCTGGCAGTTTTGACTCTCTCCGAGGACGTCCACTTGAGGTGGAAGCTGTAGAAGTGGAAGAATCACAAACTGGTTGTTGAACTGGTTGACACTGCTCTTCAGTTGCATTATCTCCACCAATATACACTGCTGATGATCGTTTTACAATTTTTGGTGCCTTCTTTTTCCAATCCCAAACTCCATGTTCATCAAAAGTAACATCTCTGCTGATAATTACCTTCCCAGTATCAGGATTGAACAGTTTATACCCTTTAGTTTCACTGCTATAACCAATAAAGACACATTTTTCTGCCTTGTCATCCAACTTCTTCAGTATTGCATCCGGAACATGGGCATATGCAACACACCTAAATACTTTAAGATGGGAGATATTTGGTTTCTTTCCTGACCAAATCTCATATGGAGTCTGCTTACCAATACTTCTTGTTGGACACCTATTCGACAAATAAACTGCACAAGCTACAGTTTCAGCCCAGAAATCCTTACGCATACTTTTGACCGTCATCATCGACCTCACCATATCCATCACTGTTCTTTTCTTTCTCTCTGCAACACCATTCTGCTGAGGAGTGTACTTGGCCGTCATCTGACGCTTAATCCCATGATTTTTCAAGAAATCATCACACACCGTATACTCAGTGCCTTTATAAGCTCTCAGAGTTTTAATGGAACGCCCACTCTGCTTCTCAACATAAGCCTTGAAACTCTTAAAAATATCACATGCATCAGACTTAAACTTCAACAAATAAACTCAGGTCTTCCTACTAAAATCATCAATAAAAGTGATAAAATACTTGTTACCACCCCGAGAAGAAACATCAATAGCACACAAGTCAGAATGAATCAGCTCCAATGGCTGCTTTGCCCTCCAAACTTCACCTTTTGGAAAAGGCTCCCTGTGCTTCTTACCCAAAACACACGACTCACATTGTCGAGATTTAAAATTAAGTGATGGCAATCCAGAAACAACATTATTTTTCACAATAAAGTTCCACCTGCCAAAATGAAAGTGATCAAATCTCATATGCCACAGCCAACTCTCATCACAGCCAGTGATACTAAAGTAAGCTTAAGCAGAATTATAATAATTAAGAGTGATTGGAAACAACCTGTTATTGTTCATGTCTACCTTTGCAATCATTCCCATCCGTTCATCACGAATTGTGCAAATACCATGCCTAAAATTAATATCATAATTCTTCTCCTGCAACTGACCAAGACTCAACAAATTCTGACTAAGATTAGACACATAATAGACATCACCTGTTGCACTGATTTTCCTATTTTTTAAAGTAATAGGAATACTGTCTTTCCCAACAACAGACATAACATGATTATTTCCAAACCTCACTGTATTCCTGTAGGTCTCATCAAGATCAGAAAAAATTTCCTTTCTCCCACACATATGATTACTACAGCTAGAATCAATTACCACTTAGAACTTTTATCTTCTTCACCAGCACCAGCAATAAATAAAACAGTTTCATGATTATCACCACTACTTTCAGCTATTTGAGCATGTCTAGTATTGTTATTTTTGAGACCCCAACAATCCTTTTTTATGTGACCCATCTTTCCACAATTATAACATTTAATTTTAGACCTATCACGTTTTTGCCCATTATTTTGAGCATTCGAATTAACCTTTGGTTGGTAAGAAAAATTACCTCTACCATGGCCTCTGCCTCTGAAGCTTTGACCACCACGTCCTCTCCCTTGAGAATTCTAGCCCTGCTAATTGGTTTCACCACCATCGGATTCTTTAGGCTTATATACCAAAGCCTTCAATGCTTCTGACGCCGCATCAACAGAAGGTCTGTCACATGACATCTCATATGTCACCAATTCTCCTTCCAAATCAGCATACGAAAAAGTGGAAAGATCTTTAATGGCCTCAATAATCTCTTTCTTTGTGTGAAATTTTGAAGTCAATGTCCAAAAAACTTTAGACACAATCTGCTCTTCTGTCACTTTATCACCGTTGATCTTCATCTGACCAGCTATGAATTTTAACCTAGCCATGTATTCTTGCACTTTTTCAGTAGGTTTCATCTCAGCCAACTCAAATTGTCTCCGTAACTCCTGTAGTTTGACACTTTGAACGTTTTCGTTTCCTCGATTGGTAGTTTTTAACTTGTTCCAAAACTCATTAGCTGTCTCTATCTCTATTAAACTTCTGCATATGTCTAATCCAACCTTCGTTCTTAAATAATAGAGTGCATGATTATTGTGAGAACGATTTTTCTCCAATTCTTTACTTTCCTCAGCTGTTAATTTTTCACCTTCCTTGTCTTTCTCAGGTTCTTCAAAACCTGGCCCAATTACATGCCAGATACCAACCATTTTGAAAAAATTCTTCATCAATTGACACCAAATTTCAAAATCATTTTTCCCATCAAAGACAAATACATGGCACTCAGGAGGATTAAATAAAGAAGACATCTTGACTCCCAAAAAATAACACAGGCTCTGATACTAGATGTAAGACCCAAAATCAATAAACCCACAAGATTAGTCAAGAAGCTGCGATCGAACAAGTCTTAGCCAAAGAACATACGAACAACCTAAACAAATAAAGTCGCAAGGCTGACTGAATTGGATTGAAATTAACAACCGATGCACTTTAAATTCACTAAATCTAGAAAATCAAATCAAGACAAACTCAATCCAGTTGACTCCACCGAACCAAATTTGCACGGAAACCAAAAAGGATAGAAAAGCAGTAATAAAGCTTTAACAGATTTAAAGCTAACCGAAGTCAATCAAAGCGAAGGACTGCGGAAGTCGCACCACCCGAAAATAGCCTTAAGTCTTTTATAATTTCTTTGTAATTTTCTTTGTATTTCTCTGTAATTACAATGGTAACTCAAGGCATATATTTATAGGTTAAATTATCCCTGAATTCTACACTGATTCAAATTGCAACTATTTCCTAAAATAATTAGGTTTTCTAAAACAAATACGAAACCAAACAGGAAACAAACGAATAGGAAACATTAACCGAATAGGAAAAAGAAATTAATAGGAAACTTAGTTTAATTATTCTACAATATATAACATTATTTGAGATTTTATGAAATTATTAAAATCATAATTTTATGTCATAAGTTTGTTATATTCTTGTTCTATGTCATTAAAGTAGTTTATATATATATATATAATTAACTATCAGCTAAACCCTTATGAGTGAGACTTGCAAAAGATCTAAGATAAGAGTTCTCGACAGTCCAGTTGAAAAGTGATCATGGAGAAAATTAACATCCCCTTGAACTCTTGTTTAATAACAACAATAATTTGTGATATGTAGTGTATTTTTTAATTAAAAAGGTACTATATTTGTATTAATATATAGTGGTGGAGTATTTCAACAGTGACGGTATTACTTTTTACATTGGATTTTCACAAATTATTTTATAACTTTTGTTATGAAATTAGTTGAGAAATTTGTAAAAATTTGAATTTATAATTTGAAATTATTAGTTGAGAATTATTTTTGTGATTAAATTATATGTTTGATTCAATTAATTTTTAAGTGCTTGAATGATGATTATTTTATGTGAAAAAATCATTTGCAAAATGCACTAGGTTGTGTTGTGAAACCTTTCTTTGCAATATGATTATTTTTGGAATTAACTAAGTGGTTCTTATAATAAAAAGACTAGATACCATTGAACAAAATTGAACAAATTGAGAAATGCAAGAAAAATAAATGAGTAGCTCCTACTACTATAGACTACTGATAATTAGGACACTCATTTGAGATCAGAGAGAGCATCATGGAGTTTCGTGATTTTCTTTCTGTTTAAATTATAAATATAAAAATCTGAAAAATATTTTAATTTCTTATATATGTTGAAGCAAATTATTTATTCACCTTATTCAATTCAGGTAAATCACATAATATTATTTTTATTTTTTAAATTTTAAAAATCCATTATTCTTAACTGAAAGGAAATTTTTTCTTTTTTCTTGATTGGTTTATGGCAGTCTTCCCTTAGAACGATATACAGCCAAAAAGTTTCGAAGTGGATTCGGCTACATCCCACGTTTGCGACTAAACATTGGCGACAATTTTTTTTTTTTACATTTCATATAGTAATTGATTAGTCAAACATTAATTATCTTTCCCTGGAATTCTTCCAAGAATATAGAGTACTCTTTACTATTGGAGGCGGGGTTTTCGGAAATGAAAAATGAAAAATTGAAAGTTAAAAAAAAAAAAAATTGAAAGTTTGTCGAGGTTCGAGCTAGGGCGAGAAATTAGTAGTTTAAAAGAAAATCACAACTTTTATAGAAAACAAATCTGATGGATATTTAAAGAGAAAATGAGTAGGTAATAAAAGCCCACATGTTTTAAAAGAAATACATAAATATATACTTTCAATTTTGACTTTAAATAAATGAGTATATATAACCTAGAGGTAAATTTAGTGTGCACAGACGTAGGTTCGATACCTACTTAAGCCATAAATTGAAGCAAGGGAAATTAGATTTAATTGAAACAAGGAAAAAATAAAAAACGTTGATAGTTGTACTGTTGGCGGGTGTGAGATTAACCCGCCTCCGATACTCGGTGTATGGAGGCGAGTGCAGGGAAACCCGCCTCCAATACTCGGAGTAAAACCAGCCTCCTTTGTTCCGCGGCAATTGGCTGCGGGTGCCAGTAATGCCGGCACCCCTATTAGTGACGGGGGTGAAGCCTCAAAACCCGTTTCCAATAGGGTATTTTGTAGTAGTGCAAGTATGTGAACTCGAGACCAAGTATGGCGTTTACTTGGATTAAATTAAGGGGCACAATTCAAAATTTGACATTGAATGTCTTGGCTTGGAATCTTAAAGGGATTCAATTATGAATTCCAATAATTTAAACTGTTGTTCCATACAGAAATTCAAGAAAAGAAAAGAAAAAAATGATTAGGAAGCTGCCTTTGATCTCTTCTCCAGTTTTCATACTTGTTTGCTTCTTCATGCTCCTCCTTCTTCAAAACGCTAAGTCGTCACTAACGCTTATTTGCAGAGTTCTTCTTCTGGGTAATTTAATACTTATTTTATTTATCATTAATACTAAGATTGATCATTATTAAGATGGAGGGAGATTACTTAGCTTATAGTTTAACGTTGATGGATTCGTAGATTAAATAGACATACAGGAATAACACCGAATACTAAACGGGTAAAATTAAGGATAATCTGGCATATCATCTGAATAGTCTGGATCAGAGTTGACAGTCGAACTTGAGTATTGTCCTGACGAATTTGTGCTTGTAACACAGTTACTGCTCGTCGGAGTATATGTACAAACCTTTTTCCGATTACTGGAGGAAGTGCGACTATTAAATGATTCCTGAGGAGGAGAGAAAGTAGTAGAGGGAGGAGCCTCTTTTGCAGGAGAATCTGTGCCCACTTCCGAAGGAGCACAACCTGAAGGACTTCCAGACACACCAACTTTACTACCATCTGCATGCGGCCATAAAAACTAAGTATATACTTAGTTTTTGTAATAAAACTAAAGATATTTAGATCCAATAATTAATAAAAGTAAACTAAACCATTAATTTGTAATAAATAAAAAGAAACTTTTTGTTTTGCGATAAAGAGTATCGGGGAGGGCCTGTTCGTTTGGAAATTTTGCATACTGTTTATGTTTGATTCTTAATTTAGATACTGTTTCAAATTTAAACTTTGTCTGGCAGGGGTTCAAAAATTCTAATTTTCCGTAAACTCAAATTTTAAGGGAAAATCTTGTTTGCTGCATGCTCTTTTCCTTTACCAAACAAATTTTAGAAAAATTGTTTCTCATAATTCTGGTACTAAATATAGTTTTTAAAAGAAAATCAATTACCCATATTACCCATAAAAGAAAAATCATACATTTTGAAATCATATTCTCCAAAATCTTATTTAAAACGCCTTAACTCACCGACCTTTAATAATAATAATAAAAATAGTATTACAACCATTACCCGCGAGAAGGATTCTTGCTGACATAACATTTTCATTTTGAAGATGGAGAAGCAACCACGTGCAAATTCACAATCAAATTGAAAGTTTTCTCTAAATTATAAAATTCATATATTGACACGAGGAAATTATTCTATGTACCAACAATACAAAATTAGATTACACATTCCACATAAAACGTGTAAATTTATTGTAAAAAAATAGAAACTAGGGATCATATTTAGTGATTATTATTTTTATTATTTTGTTATACAATGTGGGGGTAACGTATGCAAGAAATTATTTTTTCACTGACATAATCACATCAGAAACCCAGTTCATTCCTACCATATTTCAGAGTTCATAAAATTTATTTTCTAGTTTCTCAATTCCATCCCGGCCATAAATTTCTAGTTGAATTTTTAAAATTTTTAATGTAAATATTTGATGGCTTATAAGTTGATGGATTTTGTTTTCTTTTGGACAGTCTCGCCATAATTTCCGGTCTTTATCTGGAAAAAGATTAGTTTTTAAGATGGTAGTCTTTAGAAGGACAAAAATTTGTATCTAATGTGTGTTTGACGATATAACGGCGTGCATACTGAGATCAGCCTTTGTCGTAAGTATCGTGTGTTTTCAAAATGAACTTACCGTTTTAGATGATAAAATATTGAGTGTAACCTCTGAGTATCATGTGTATGTTAAAACAACAAGTATTGCATGCTTTTGAAATGCCCATTCCATGTTTAGGTACGAATATATTGAGTTTAGTCTCTCAAGTATCACGCGTATGTTAAAACAATAAGTACATGCTATTTTTAGTTGTGAAATATTGATTTTAGTTTATGAATTATCATGTGTATGTTTTAAAACAACATGTACTGTAGATAAATTTCAAAACTCGCATACCGTTTTAAAACGTTGAAGTATCGCGTGTATATTTTTAAACAACATGTATTGTGGATGATTTTCAAAACTCAAATACTGTTTTTTGGTGGCGAAATATTAAGTTTACTCTTTGAAGTATCGCATGTATATTTTTAAACAACATGTATTATGGATAATTCTCAAAACTCAAATACTATTTTTTGGTGCTGAAATATTAAATTTAACTTTTGAAATATCGCGTGAATATTTTTAAACAAGTATTGTGCAAAACTCAATTAATACCGTATTTTGATGATGACATATTAAGTTTAACTTCTAAAATATCAAGATTATGTTACAACAAAAAGTGTTGAAGAAAAATTGTGTATCGAATTTATCTATTGAAATATCGTGCATCTAACAATTAGACTGTCGGACAAGCGCTTCCTCCTTTAGTAGAACTCCAATTAGTTTCTGACGATATTTCGAAGTAAATGCATTTTATTTTCTAGGATTTTTTTTCGTTTTGCAATTTTTTTATTCAATGGTCGCATATTGCGAATGTTATTGCTTGTAAAAACAGTATACTATTATTGGAAATAAAACATATGATATGATATTTAGTCATATTTGAAACACAAATTAACAATGAAATGAATAATTAATATAGATTGTAACAAATATTTATTATTTTTTCTTATAAGAAAAATTATAACTAAGTATTAATTTAAAAAAATTCCTCGTTCATCGTCTTGCATGTATTCCGCAATTTCAATAACTTATATATCTCTTTTAAAATCACGGTTTCGTTCTAAATTCTATTGGAAGAAATCTTGCAAAACGGTTTATTAGTTACTTGGGGGGTTCATAATTTAGGATAGATGCGCACCATAGCAAAGTACCATTTAATCAAATAAACAAGATTTTAATAATAATTATAATAACAATAATAAAAGAAAACACACACATATCATATTTCCATTTTTTGTGTGCACTAACATAGTGCAGCAAATATAGCTATTCAGCAACACTAAAATGCTAGGACCGGTGGAAATTCTCGTCACAACGTGAAACATGACACGAGCTGAACACTATGTAAACAAGGTAAAATTAAATGACTCGCAGCTCAAATAGATCGATTCGAATAACTAAACGGGCAAAGTCAAGGATAATCTAGATCTGGATCATTTTGGCTAGTCATGACAGGCGGGCTTGAGTATCCAGACTCATTAATGTACGAAACTTGACACGAATTATCACCCTCGCTACAAGTGGTCGGGTTTGATCCTGACGGTGACCGATTTACGCCTGTAAGGCAGTAACTGCTCGTCGGCATCTATTGGCAAACCACATTCCGAGCGTAGGCATTGGGACCAGAATCTTGAGGCCGAGGAGGAGAGAAATTAGTAAAGGGAGGAGCTTTTGCTGTAGGCGAATTCGTGCCATCTTCCGAAGGAGCACGACCTGAAGGACTTCCAGGCACACCAACTTTGCCACCATCTGCGTCCATAAAACTAAGTAATTAGATGCAATAAAAGTAGGGGCATACTATTTGCAGTATCCAAATTACTATTTGCAGTAACATTTTACTGTAAATAGTCTAGTTTGCCCTTTAGTTAAAAAAAAAAAACCCCATTTTTCCAGAATCCCGCCCCCTATTTGCGGTAACATTGTTGAAAATACCACCCACTTTGGACTGTATTTTAGAAGAAAATACCGCCCAACCCCGACGGTATTTTGGAAGAAAATACCACCCAGTTTGGCGGTATTTTGAGTCAAAATACCGCCGGGGTTGGGAAAATACCGCCCGACTGTATTTTGACCCAAAATACCGCCCAAACTGGGCGGTATTTTCTTCTAAAAAAATTTGATTAAGTTGGATCCGCGAAAACTGTAATTGGATTAAGATGCCTTTGATACCACGTTAGAAATGTTAGAATTTGAGAAGAGAAGAAAAGAACATGAATAATGTATAGATTATTATTTTTTCGTTAAAAAACAAATTTTACGTAAAAAAAAATTAATTTTACGTAAAAAAAAATGTATAGATTGTTTACTTACCTTATAAAATGGATTGTCCTCGTGACTATCGGCCATAATTAGAATGAAAAAGATTTCTTTTATTTTTTTAAAAACCTAAGGGTCATTTTAGACATTTTACAGAAAAATGTTACTGCAAATAATAAATTAGTTACTACAAATAACAATTCCGTAAAAGTAGGGTTACTGCAAATAACTAAACTTAACTATTATTCTCTCAATTTCCGTAAAAAATGGCGTTTACCGGTGAGAAGGGTTCTTGCGGATATGGCATTTTGAAGATGGAGGAGCATGATGAAGCAACCCAGTATGAGAAGTGGAGAATTCATTTTTTATTTTTCTTCTGTCCTTTGGTTTCTTTTAGTTTTTGATCAGTGAAGAAACTTGTACTTACAAGCTCAATTTGACTATGGAACAAGAGCTTAAATAATTCTTTGAGATTTTTTTGCTTGCTAGGCAAGACTCTGCCAAGTAAACACGGCAGATCGACATCGATCCAGCGAATGCGGCCAGAATTCGATGACAGCAAATCGAGGGTTTTTGTTTTCTTTCTTTTCCCTGTCGAAATGGAAGTTTTCACTGGAGTATAATAGTTGTACATTGACGTGAGAAATTATATATTCCATACATTTGGAATACAAAATTATTTTGCTTATTATTTACTTTTACCCAAGTCTACGATTTTTGTTTTCTTTCTTTTCTGTTTTGGACAGTCTAACACATGCAAATTCACAATCAAATTGAAAGTTTTCTCTAAATTATAAAAGTCATATATTGTCGCGAGCAATTATTCTATGCATCAACAATTCAAAATTAGATTACACAGTCCACATAAAAAGTGTAATTTTTTTGTAAAAGTAATAGAAACTAGGGATCATATTTAGTAAATATTATTTTCTATTCGTTTATACTAAAAATGTGGGCATGTTCTTTTTGTTCTGTTTTGAAAACGGTTTTGGTTTCAACAGTAAATTTAATATATTTTAATCATATTTCATCATTTTTAATACAACTTTTTACTATTCAACATCTACTTTTTACATTTTCAATACACTTTTTACATTATAAAACTATTTTCCAAAACTTGTTTTCAAAATCGTTTTCAAAACGATGAAAAAGAACAGGCCCATAATCACATCAGATACCTAGCTCATTCCTACCATATTTCAGAGCTCATACAATCTATTTTCCAGTTTCTCAATTCCAATCCGGCCATAAAATTTCTTGTCCAATTTCTAATGTAAATATTTGATGGCTTATAAGGTGATGGCTTTTGTTTGCTTTGGGACGGTCTCGCCATAATTTCCGGCCCTTAACTAACTAGCTGGAAAAAGATTATTTGTTAAGATGATAGTCTTTAGAAGGACAAAAATTTATATCTAACGTGTTTGACGATATCATGACGTTCATATTGACATCAGCTTTTATTAATTGTAAGTATTGTGTGTTTTTGAAATACACGTACCGATTTTAGGTGATAAAATATTGAGTGTAACCTCTAAGTATTACGTGTATGTTAAAACAAGTATTGTGTGCTTTTGAAACACTCATTCCATGTTAGGTATATCAATATTAAGTTTAGTCTCTGAAGTATCGCGCAAATATTAAAACAATAAGTACATGCTATTTTTACATAGTGATCAAATATTGAGTTTAATTTATGAATTATCGCGTGTATGTTTTAAAACAACATGTACCGTTGATAATTTTCAAAACTCGCATACCGTTTTAAAATGTTGAAGTATCGCATGTATATTTTTAAACAACATGTTGTGGATAATTTTCAAAACACAAATACCGTTTTTTGGTATTGAAATATTAAGTTTAACTATTAAAGTATCATGATTATGTTACAACAAAGAGTGTTGAAGAAAACTCCGGTATCAATTTTATCTATTGAAATATCGCGCATCTAACAATCAGACTGTCGGACATGAGCTTCTCCTTTAGTAGAACTCTAGTTATTTTCTAACGATATTTCGAAGTAAATACCTATTATTTTCAAGGATTTTCTGTTTTCGTTTTGCAATTTTTTATTGGGCAAACACCTCAAAACCTCCCTGTAGTTTGCGAAAGTTACACATCACCCCCCTGTACAAAAAAAAACTAATCATCACACTAGTACATAAATGATCAAAGGAGGCACCCCTTTGGAGGCGGGTGTTTGCCTTTGGAGGCGGGAGCATGTTCCAATAAATAAGCTATTGGAGGACATATTTGGAGGCGGGTGCATGTTATAGATAAGCTATTGGAGGCGGGTGCAAATAGCTTATCTATTGGAGGCGGGTGCAACTCCAAAGGCTTTGCACCCGCCTCTAATATCATGTTTATTGGAGGCGGGCGCATTTAGGCAAATTTTAATCTATAGTGTTTCGAAAATTCTCTTTATTTTGGACTGTTAAAATTGAAAATAAATTTGAAAATAATTCACTAGGATAATTTTGAAAGTTGAAAATAAGTTTTGAAAAAAATGCGATAAATTACTAGTTAATAAAAACCACAAGTTTTAGAAGAAAATATATAAATATATACTTTCGATTTTAACTTTTATATACATGAGTATATGTAGCCTAGTGGTAAATTTAATGTACAAGAGTCAAGTGATTCTACCGGCGCGGGTTCAATTCTTACTGAAGGCATAAATTAAAGAAAAGGAAAAACAATTTTGAAGGTATAAATTAACTTTATATACACCCGCCTCCAATAATGCTTGCTGCACGCGCCTCCAATAATGCTTGCTACACCCGCCTCCAATAATGGTTATTGGAGACGGGTGCATGTTGAGCCCCTCACAGGAGAGGCAGGTGCGGACGCCCCTTTTGGAGGCGCCCGCACTGGAGGCGGGTGCATGCCTAACGGCCTTAGGACCCGCCTCCCCTAAGAAATTTTGGTGTAGTGTCACCCCGGGTGCTTTTCCGAAATCCGTAAAGTAACGAAAATTACTCCATTTAACGGCGCGTGTGCATCACGCTCGTCTCTTGAAAGTTTGACGTCAAATCATCTTCAGTTTTTGAAAAAAAACGATTTCCCAAAAATCGTTTTCTTCAGAATTTTTTTTTTCATTTCGATTTCTGAAGAAAACGATTTTCTGGAAATCGTTTTCTTCAGACTTTTTTTTTTTCCCAATTTGGTTTCTGAAAAATCATTCACTTCTTCTTCAGGTCTTCTTCTTCTTCTGTTCTTCTTCTTCTTCTTCAGTTCCTCTTCTTATTCTTCTTCTTCTACACAAAGAAGTGAAAGAAATGGTGCGGGAGGAAAGAAACCCAGCAATGGGTATCTTGAGTTTCATATCGCCAAACCCAGCAATGGGTATGAAACCCATTGCTGGGTTTGGTGATATGAAACTCAAGAAACCCGCAATGGGTTTCATGATATGAAACCCACTTGCTGGGTTTCAAGATATGAAACTCGTGAAAACCAACATATGGAAATGGAAAAACTTGCTGTGATATGAAACACTTGCTGTGATTAAAGATGAAGAAAACAATTTCTGGGAAATTGTTTTCTTCATAAATCAAAATGGAAAAAAGAAAGTCTGAAGAAAACGATTTTCCGGAATGAAAAAAAAAGTCTGAAAAAAACGATTTCCCGACCGAAATGAAAAAAAAAAAGTCTGAAGAAAATGATTTTCGGGAAATCGTTTTCTTCAAAAACCGAAGAAAACGATTGGGTAATTTGAGGGTTAATGTGAGGGTAAATTGGTCAATTCATCATCCCGTAGTTAGTTTTAATCATTTCCGTTACTTTACGGATTTTGTAAAAGCACGGGGTGGTGATGAGTAGCTTTTTTTTGTAGAGGGGGGTGATGTGTAACTTTCGCAAACCACAGAGGGGTTTTGAGGTGTTTGCCCTTTTTTATTCAACGGCTTCATATTGCGAATGTTATTGCTTGTAAAAACAGTATACTATTATTGGAAATAAAACATATGATATGTTATTTAGTCATATTTGAAACACAAATGAACAATGAAATGAATAATATAGATTGTAACAAATATTTATTATTTTTTCTTATTAGAAAAATTATAACTAATTATTAATTAAAAAAATTCCTCGTTCATCGTCTTGTATTCCCCAATTTAAATAACTTATCTGTTTTAAAATCACGGTTTCGTTCTAGATTCTACCTGGAGAAATCTTGGAAACGGTTGATTATTTACGTGGGGGTTCATAGCAAAGTACCATTTAATCAAATAAACAAGATTTTAATAATAATAAAAGAAACACACGCATCATATTTCTATTTTTGTGTGCACATTACAAAGGAGAATATGTAAGCACTAACACAGTGCAGCAAATATAGCTATTCAGCAACACTAAAAGGTCCGTGAAAATTCTGATCACAACATGAAACATTACACGAACTGGACACTATGTAAAATAATTAGGTAAAATTGACCGATTTACAGGTCAAGTAGATGAACACGAATAATTAAACAAGTAAAATCAAGGATAATCTGGATCTCGATCATTTTGACTAGTCATGACAAGCGGAGGTGGACTTGAGTACTCGGACACATTAGTTTTCGAAACCTGACACGAATTATCATCCTCGCTACAAGTCGTTGGGTTTGATCCTCACGGTGACGGATTTAGGCCTGTAAGGCAGTAACTGCTCGTCAGCATATATTGGCAAACCACATTCCGAGCGTAGGCATTGGGACCAGAATCTTGAGGCCGAGGAGGAGAGAAAGTAGTAGAGGGAGCAGTGGTGGAACTAGGCCGGGGCGAGCCGGTGCCCCGCCTAGTTCCCGGAAATGAAAGTAGTACCATTACCAAATATACATTATCTGCATCTTCTGCAGAGGAAGACAAGACACTGCTAAGCACTAAAGTCGCCATTTCTAATATTTTGTTCTGCGTTCGTTGCTGAGAGAGAGGAGCCTCCTTTTTTCTTGATTGGCCTATGGCAGTCTTCTCGTCCAATGATATACAGCCAAGAAAGTCACGAAGTGGATTCGGCTAGATCCCAAGTTTGCGAGAAAGCATTGGCGAGGAATATGTTTTCCATTTTATATAGTAATTGATTAGTGAAGCATTAATTATCTTTCTTTGGAATTCTTCCTTAATATATAAAACTTGTGTCCAACCTGTCAAATGGTTCAACAGGTACCACTTTTCATTTTAAAATACTGCATTATCTAATATTTTAAGGGCGAAAGTATCAGTTGTTAAACTGTCATACGGTCTGACAGGGGACTGTTTTGACTAATTACAAAAAAACTTGAGTTTCGAGTTCAGTTCTTTGACTCACAATGAGGAAAATATATATTACAAAGCCAGAAGGGGATAATTGTTATATTTTTACTCGGTTCATGGGATGTTGACAGTTTCTTGAAACCACAAGGAAATTTTGGAAGTATTTACAAATCTCGAGGGAGGTAAATGTAATTTACCCATTAAACAAAGGCAAGGTAGACTAACGGCCATTACAAAAAATATTGAGATGAATAATATTGCTACTTTTACGAAAAAGAGATATTTTACCACACTTGAAAGAAGAAAAAAAAATCTGAAAATGGTGCGCTTTATTCAAGCTTTTGTTACGCACAAAAGCTTGTGTTGGAACTCCCAGACGGACCGACGCGTTTTTTTTATTTATTTATTTAAATGTACGTAGCATGGAGTTTAGTTTCAAAAGTATCGCTCGTATGTTATGAAATATGTGTATCATGTATAGTTTCTAATGTATAGCGTATCGCTTAAATCATTTGGTGTATCGAGTTTAGCAACTAATTAATGTATTATTTGTTTGTAAAATAAAAAATAAAGTATTCATATAGTATGATGTATTAATTTTAGTTACTAATGTATCGTTTGTTACTAAAAAAATAAAATAAAAATGTATCGTTAATAGTAAAAAAAGTAAATAATCGATTTAAAGATTAAAATATCGTATGTTTAAAAATATTTTAAAAAAAAATTAATGACAGATTAAATTTTCCACACAACTAGTGAAGATTAAATTTTGAAACTTTCAAACAGATATTAATGACAGATTGGAGACCAGTTTCATAGTTCTACATTATAATTTACATCGATATGAAATTAAAGAGTAATGATAAACATAAAAACAAATTATAGCAACTTTTCATGTGACATGCATTAATTGGTTACATTTTTATTAGTATCACATAATTAGTCAATGAATGAATACAATGTAAGTTACTAACAAAAAGTTACTATGATTTGCTGTTAAAACTATCATTACTCAAAATTGAATATGTATACATAGATTTAGGATATGATAAATTATGAATAATGTTTGTGGTTCACATATGTCTAAATGTCTGATAAAATTTTGTCTTCTCAATTGTACGAAATTAATTTTTTACTATTGAAATTTGTAATATGCAAACGTTAATAAATAAAATAAAAAAGGTAAATATTAATGTTACGTTATGATATATATATATATATATATATAATATACTTCCGTTTTTTTTCACTTACGGTCTCTAATAATAATAATAATAATAATTATTATTATTATTATTATTATTATTATTTAATTTTTTTTTTTTTCATTATCTAAGATGCGAGTATCGGGTTTAGTTTTAAAGTATTGCGTACAGCGTGTAGTCTTTGATGTATGTATTGCATAAAACGTATAGTATTTAATCTATCATGTTCGCTCATGGCATTTGATGTATCGAGTTTTGCTTGTTCAATATATATATATATATATATATATATATATCAAATAATTTTTGATATATCGAGTTTTCATGTTGACTTGTGATCCATAAACGTGAGGGGTAAAATTAAACTCTGAGGAAAACGTTAGTGACAAAACTAAGCCTTTACTCTTTTTCTAAACAAATATCTTCAATTAATGCAACTTTTATAGTTCGACAAAAAACAAATCTAAACTAAATCCGCAATTTTATCTCTTAATTTTCTCACAAGCATTGTGTAATTAAGATTAAGAGGAAGTGTCTGACGATGGGCCAATTCCACGTGCAATATTTAGTTTCTAAATTCGATAATTATGTTTTCTTCGATCAACACTTGCAGCTTTAGTTATTTTAACATAATCGCGATACATTAACTGTTAAATCCGGGATGCAATACATAAGATCTTATACACAATAGACAGTACATTGATAACTAAACTTATAATTGCGATATATATTAGCAACTACGTACACTCAATATATCAGAGTCTAAACAAAATATGCGATAGGTAATAATTTAGTAGCTATAAACTCATAACCGCGTGCGATACACCAACACATACATTTAATACATTAGAGACTAAATTCAATATGCAATGCATTGTAGCTGAAACTCAATACGTGTGTTTTCATAACTTCTCGCAAACATTACATAAAAAGATACTCCCATATGCGTCATGTACAAATTTGACTAACTATAAGGTGACTATCACTGATATCGAGCCAAACTATACCGAAATTAGAGCGTTCAACTTTAATTGTTTATTAAATAACTGAATTTAAAATTCTATGCAAAATTTTATCCTTGATTAAATAATCAATTATCTGTTTCTCGAATAATGCTTGATCATAATGGTCTCAAACATTTGGATTGGGTACGATTGAATTATCACTTACTAATTATGAATTTAATGTCTTTCTCTTTCTTTTTTTTTCCATTTAGTCATCGGAATTTAATGTCCTTTTCTTTCTGTTCTTTTTCTTCATTTAGTCATCGGTACTTAATACTATGCTTTTGGTCTGAGAGATGAATTTTGGAAGCTTTTATCTTTTGAAAAATTATTCAGTGCAACACTCTATCCTTAAAAATAGCATAACACATCAACAAATTGTTGATAAATATTCCATCACATATTTTTTTAATAGAATCGGAAATTCATTATACTGTTATGTCCACTACTAATTGTCTCAACCATACCATTTTAAGTAGAGTGAACTGTCAAAAATGTCATTTTATTTTTCTAGATTCTCTCTTTTGGTTACTAAATTTTTTTTTCTCCTAAAAATGTCATCATACTTTCAAAAATGGGCTGAAAATGTCATTTGGCTGTTTCGCTCCGTTAGTCTTAACGGAAGAGCCATCACATGCTTGTCATGTGCTCATTTTAAGGGTATTTTTGTCACTTTACTCTTCATCTTTTTCTTTTTCTTTTGTTTTTTCTTTTCCTCCTTTCCCAAATTTTCTTCTTTCTCCAAATTTCTCCTCCTTCCTCCTTCCTCCTCCCCCTACCTCCTCCTGCCTCCGCCGCTGTAGTCTTTAATTCTCTCACTCCATCTTTCTCTCTAGTCTCTTCCTTGCCCATAGGAGAATTCCGAGAGAATTAACATTGTTATATAGGAGTATAAATCAATAGCAAGGGTTTGGAAAATCCAAATCAAAAGAAAAAGGGGAGACGATATTTGATATTTGATCTATCAAAGGAAACAAAGTAGAAAATTATAGAGTTGTTTGTTCAGGGGTGTACCAGAGGTTGTGGTGTTTCTTCAGCGTCAATTTCATTTTTCCTGCGCTTCTATTTTGTCTTCTGCTCCATCAGGTATAAATCAATCATGATCATCAAATTGCTTCGAAGTATTTATAGGACTCTGTTTCTTTTCTTCTATTTCTCAAGCTTGCGTTCGTTTCTCACTTAGCTAATAGTCTATTAACTTCCCTTTCCTCTGTTTTAAATGCTGAGTGTTGACCCCAAATCTTGAACATAGCAATCTCGGTCATTTTTTGTTTGGTTGAATTCCCAAAAAAAAAAAAAAATCTGAAAAAATTGGAGAAACCAAGTGGGATCTAAGACTGAATATAAGTTGATCCCTCTTGAATTTTCAGGATTTAAGGCTTCAGAATTATTGATTTTGTTGGGTTTTTTTAAAATTTTTTTTTTATGATGGTTTTGTTATGTATACTAATGAATGATATTGCTGTTTTAGCTCCTTGGGAGTGGCCATTATCCGAGGAAATTGAGGATTTGGGATGAATGTGATGGGAGGTTGCTGAGCTAGCTGTACCCAACTACAGCAGCAGCATGATAAGTAATGGTAACAAATTAAGGAATATTTCAACCGCGGCAGGGGCGGGGAGGGGAGGAGGGTGAAGGAACTTTTGGGAAGAAAAAAATAAACAGTAATTTGGGGAGAAAAAAAGGGGAAAGAAAATGAACAATAAATTGACAAAAATATCCTTAAAAAAGGGGCACGTGACAAGCATGTGATGGCCTTCCGTCAAAGTTAATGGAGCCAAACGGCCAAATGATATTTTCAGTTCATTTTTTAAAATATGATGATATTGTTCAGAGAAAAAAAAAGTTTAGTGACTAAACAAGAAAACATGGAAAAGTAAAATGATAGTTTTGTCAGTTCACTCTTTTTAAGTAATATAAATAGCTGGTGCATTCTTCTCTTTTCTTCTCTTCGAACGAAACGGAAACAAAAGGTCACGAAGTGGATTCGGCTACATCCCACGTTTGCGAATAAACATTGGCGACAAATGCGTTTTCCATTTCATATAGTAATTGATTAGTCAAACACTAATTATCTTTCTTTGGAATTCTTCCCTAATATATATATATATATATATTTTGGACAAACCACCTCATGAGTCATTGCCCAACAAGAAGGGCGAAATATAATAAGATTGGCCATATATAGGAGGTGAAATTGGAGTGGTTTTTTTTTTTTTTTAATTTGTTTTTTGAAGCAATGAAATTGGGGAGTATTACTAATGATTTTTTTTTTTTTAAATACAAGCTACATCATTAAGTATTTTACAATTTAATTATCTTATTTTGTTCTCCTATCATTTTCTTATAAGTAACTTTTTTTTTTTTGGTCTTAAAATACATTACTAAAACACTTTTTTTAAATATAATAATTTTTTATCAATTTTAAATATACCTTCTTATATATATATATATATATATTTTTTTTTTTTTGAATTTTCTTTGTAACTTTTAATATATATATTTTTACTTTGTTAAAATCTACGCGAGAATTTAATACAACTTATGTTGGAGGCTTGGAGGGCTACATCAAATCGGTAGATAAAAGCTACTTTTGAATATATATTGGAAACGCTTTGGAACAATTAATATATTGTTTGTCAAACCAAAATTTATAATTTGTGCTCTTAATCATGCTACCACTTTTGCTATGATTCCGCTGCTCATTTTCATATGCTTTTGTTGTTCAAAAGAAAAGTAAACATATGCATAATGTTTCTCTCGAAATCGACTATAAATACAATCTCAAACGTTTTCACCCTTTCATTCATGAGCATATCGAACACCAGCCCTTGGTACTGAAATGATCATGGTGACCATGAAAACGCTTTTCTCTTCTTCTTCCATGTTCTTCATCTTATTCCTACTAGTAGTGCCCACCATTTTCGTCCCGCGAGCAACATTTAGCAGAGCGCTTCAAATCTTTAAGTACTACCAAAATTATACTTCATTCGTTTCATATAAAAGATCGTATTTCGTACTGTAGATTGTGATTGATAAATATATAGTTATTCTATTAGGCTTTGTAGTGAGACCGACGATGGATGTACCCTGCAGTACTTTTTGTAATGACAAGATTTTCTCCGAGGGCCTAATTCTACTTATAGGGAATCAGGAGCACTTACTCAGAGGCGGGTCTAAGGGGGTGTGGTTGGTCTCCGAACCCCTCGAACCCCCTCTGCACTATTATTAGTAGTATATATTTATTTGTTAAATCTTTTTTTATAATGTACTCTTTCCGTTCCATTAGAGCCCACTTTAAAAGTTATTTTTTTGTTCCAATATAAGAGTCTATTTTCAAAATTTTTACTCTCCATACCCTTACTAATATAATTATGAGTAGTTCATAATTAACACATACTTAAAATCTAGGTTCGCCACTGCCCTTACTATTATAGTGATAACCTGCTAGGCTCAAAGAAATTAAAGAGAAAGAATTATAATTGTAGGAAAATATCAGAAGAGAGAAGAAGAAAAACAAAATTGGGGGAAATTTTCGTTGGCACGAAAATCAGCTCCACTTCTCATACTACTTGTTTAATTGCTTCATCATGCTCCTCCATCTTGGGGGTAATTAACATTATTTTTATACTATAAAATGGACTCCAAGCTGATGAAATTTTGGTATTACTTCTTGTATTAATTATTACTAGATTTATTTTTTTAACACTAAGATTCATCTATTCACACCCGCCTCCTTTTATGCATTCTGTAGTAGTGTTATTGGAGGCCGGTGCCTGTTGCACCCGCCTCCAATATTCCCCGAGTACAAAATTTAATTTTCCTTTATTCAATTTATGGTTTCAGTAGGAATCAAATTAGTGCCCGCAGAATCACTTGACTCTTGCACATTAAATTTACCACTAGGTCATATATACTCATGTATTTAAAGTTAAAATCGAAAGTATATATTTATATATTTTCTTCTAAAACTTGTGATTTTTATTACTTACTAATTTATCGTCTTGCTCGAATTTCGACAAATTTTCAAAATTATTTTCAACTTTTAACAGTCCAAAACGAAGGAGAATTTTCGAAACACTATTAGAGGCGGGTGTAGACATAATATTGGAGGTGGGTGCTACATGCACCAGCCTCCAATAATCTGTTCCGAAAATTTTGTTTTGTTTTGGAGGCGAATGCACCTATTGGAGGAGGGTTTTTTGAAACCCGCCTCTACATGGTGCCTCCAATAGCCCTTTTGTAGTAATGATTAAGACGTACAGAGAGTAACAATTGAAGTTTCTTTTTATTTATTATAAATAGTTTAGTTCTCTTCTGTTGGATCTAAATACGTAGTTTTACCTTTTGGCCGCAGTTGATTATGGTTATGTACCAAGAGTTTTTCAAACATAGCACCTATGGAACGTTTGGGCACAAATTTTCCTTCAAAACAAGCTCCTCGGAGAGAAGGTGGTTTTGGAGCACCGAAAATCATCATCCGTAACGGTTTGCTCAGGTGAAGGATATGGCTGAAGAATTTGGCGAAAGAAGTGGTTTAATTAGCTAGACTTCAATCTACCTAAAGTTTCCAGTAATGTATTTGTGATGTTGGATCAATGATTTCAAACTGTTAGTTTTCTTCTTCTTCTCCTTTCTTTTTTTTTTTTTTTTTTTTTGTTTTTTTTTGTTCTTTCCTTTAAAATTTGCTTGGTCAACAGATCTTAATTTGAATATTTATCTATGAAATATATGAGAGTTTGAGTTTGTATAGGTTCCGATCAAAGTGTCGCTAATTCTTGTGCCGCTATTTCCCTCTCGAAACTTGACCCTAAACTCTCTCATATGTTATGTTCTTATTCCCTCCTCTTCCCATCATGGGAGGTTGGAGAAGCATCTTTATAAAAGTTTTTTTTTTTTTTTTTTCTCTTTATTTTCTATTTAATTTGATATTTGGATTATTCTGATATTCTCTTTATAACATTTTTAATTGGGCTTTTTATTCCTTTCGGGTCAAACCCAATCAACTCACTTTTAGACATACCAAGGGCTTCCACTACAAGAAATTGAATCTTTAACACCGCACTTTAGCCCCCTTTTTGCACTAATTTTATAATTTTTTTAGAACGGTATGAGAGGTATGCGATCCTAAACATTTCGGGTTTTTACCACTGGTTCTCTAAAATTTGCTATAAAATTTACACTGATCATATATAGGAGTGTTAATCCAAAAAGCACTTAGCCATTCTCCAATTTTCATTTCCGCGCAACAAACACATCTTCAGTATTTTCATCATCCCAACCATTTTTCTAATTTATTTTATTAATTCTAGAAACTCCATAATTCTTGATTAAGAGGAAAAAATTTCCTCTTTTCTTGATTGATTTATCGCAGTCTTCTCTTCGATGGATATACACAGACAAAAAGTCACAAAGTGGATTCAGCTACATCCCACGTTTGCGAGAAACATTGGCTTTTACAAATTTATTTTTCATTTCATGAGACTTAGTACTTGATTTGTCAAACACTGATTATCTTTCTTTGGAGATAAGTGAATTTATTTTCTTTCTTACACATATTTATATTTTCTTGTTTAGCGGCATATTACTGCTACTAAATACACCAATTAAATAAGGGCACATTCACTTTTTGACATTTAAAATTTCTTGCCTTGGAGTCTTAAAGGGATTCAATGAATTCCAATTATTTAAGCTGTTGTTCCATACACAAATTCAAGAAAAGAAAAAACATGGTT
>VMRK01000180.1:0-44677 GCA_016801395.1 Leptodermis oblonga
AAGTAAATGATACTCATGTAATACTTGTGATATTTGAGATTGTTACTTTTGAATCGAGAAACTGGTTCATGGAAGTAGTATTTTTAAGAGTAAATGTCTAAGTATTGTTGTACGTATATGTATGAAATAATATTTAGAAATTTCTTTGACGTTAACGTTAGAATGGTAGATCTATCGGGAATATGTTATTGTTTTGTCAAGAGCGTTTGATGTTCATCAAGCTTTAAAAGTAGGGCAAAGTACGTATACTCTACATGCCATAGTTGTTAAAATCCCGATTCAAGTCGTAGAATAAAATTGATTCTGAGTCATTGAGAATCGTTTTTAGAACTGGAGTCGCTCGAGAATCGGTAGGATTGTGCGCTTCTACCGATTCTAAAATAATGGATTAAAAAAGGTTAAATGCATCTATATTTGTACAGCTCCACTTTGTATATAATTGCATGGATAGCTTGCTGGTAGGAGAGTGCTCCTTTTTCATCCACGACACGTGTTCGGAGTCCCCTTTCTCGACAGCTAACTTGGCCTTTTTTTCCACATCCCCCTTTTTGTAATCCATCATTCCTTGTTTTCCTTTTATCTTTTTTTTTTTTTTTAATTTTATCATTTCTTTCTTTTTCAGTCCATTATTCATTATTTTCTTTTTATTTTTTTCTCTGAAACTTCTCCCTTTCTATGAAACTTTCGTACAAGTCTTTAGTATTTCTTACGTAAATATAATATCATCTTTCTTTTCAAAGTCCATCGTTTTTTCTTTTTGCTTTTTTCTCCTTTAAAACTCTATTAAAATTTTAATTTCTCACCATTAATTAAATTATAGTAAAAATATTAAAATGATATTAATTTAATAAATTTAAATATTATCCATACTAATTTCACCTATAAATGTTCTAAATATGGACATTTTACTAATTGTAATTCAATTTATATAATTATTAGTAGTGTATAACTTTATTTATATGTATTAGCTATTTCCCTGATTCTATCATCCGATTTTACGATCCGATTCTACGATCCTGATTCTAGGCTGAAATCGATTCTAGTTAGAATCCCGAGTTTAACAACCTTGCTACCTACCTTTGCTCAAGAAAATTCTCTTAAATTAGCAGTGTTGGCTTTGGAACTGTTGTTGGCTAGAACTGATTTTGGATATTGTTTTTGTGTGTCTGAGTTTAATAATTCAGAACCGGTTAGTATTAAGATAGGATTCAAACCTTGATTTGAATTGTAATTTTTAAAATATCAAAATAATATTAAGAATGTAAAAAAGTATATTGAAAATATATTTTTAAAAAAATGATTGAAAATGTAAAAAGACCTAATGATCATTGATAACAAATTATTATAAAATGCAAAATGGGGTTCAAACGGCCTTGGTTTGATCCATGTTTTCAAACAGGGCCAAAATGAATCATTTGTTATATTAAGGCCTGTATATTACATTGTCCATATCAATCATTTACCAAATACTCTCTCTATTAAAAGAGTTTAATTTTAATTAGAAGAGTCCACTTTTTATGAATATCAAGGTAGAATTTTAATATTTTTTATAAAAAAAATTAAGCTTCGGATTGATTACCCATTTTATTTATTGCTTAAAAATAAAAAGAATAAAATACAAATAAAATAAACCCCAAGGTTCACATCTTGTTGCTTCGCTTGTTGAATTTTTGATAGTCCACTTTGGGCTGTTTCCGAAGGCGCTAATCATAGTAAGTTTCAAGTTATTTAGGTCTTTAGATGTACTGCTCTTGAGCGTCCCCGTCTTGATCCTCTTCTTCCCAGGAGCCATAGCCAATCTCCTTAAGTGTGAGTTAATTGTATTGTAAGGGTAAGAGTATTATAAAAAAAGACGAAAAGTATATAAAAGGACCTGAGCTAGCTACTCAAGATCTTCATCTTTTCATCTATAAGATTTGATAGTTACTGAAATTTATTATTTATGTTTCAGAGAAACAGACAAAAAAAAAAAGAAAAAAAAAAGGAAATTGGATTATTTGACATAATTATTTATTTATTCTGAAATCTGCAGGCATATATTATATACCTGGAGTACTAGGTCGCATCTGGTCGTCGAGGAAGATGGTGGCCGGCGCTGCAACTTGCAGAATTAATTAATATATATGATTTTGACAGATTAATTAATCAAAAGTCCGACCACGAATCCCAGATGGAAGAAGTTTGAGTGCTTTGCGTTACCAACTACAAATAATGCATGCATAATATTCATGATTGGTGGTTCGCAAATGAGAAAGATTAGGTGTACTTCCTACATCTGCAAATGCATAAAAAACTATCGATATCCGTCGTGTTTATGTTAAAACAATAATTATTGATTAACATTTGATATATTGTACGTTGGATTGTCAAACGAATACAAGATGTAGATAATTTCACTCGAACTATCTTCTGCAATATATTTTCTATATCCCCTAAAAGAGTTCAATTTGAAAATTTGAAAATATTATTAATTGTAATGTACAGTTGACTTATATGACCCACTTAACTTTGGATATAACTACGAATCTAGTCCTTCTATTTTAAAAAAAATAGAGTTAATCACCTGACGACAAAGTCAAGACCTTAAACTGCAAATCTTAACAATGCAACTACGCAGAAACTGCAACATTAATATTGTATTTGTATATTAAGTTTGAAATGAGAAAATAGCAAACTGACAAAATGGTTCATTAATTAATTCCAGTGTTCTTTGTTAATTAAAGTATAAACAATATGTGGCAAGTTGGACGGATGGTTCTCTTCACAATCACTTAACCTTTAACCTTAAAATAATACTCATTTCGTCTCACTTAAAGAGTCCATTTTCAAACTTTTTTTTGTCACATTTAAAGAGTCCACTTTGAGTTTATTTACATTATATACCTTTACAAATATAGCAATGCGTGGTTCACAATCAACCCTTACTTTTAAAGTAAAGATATAAGTAGAAAATATGATGGTAAATTACTTATTTTAAGTGTTATACCTCACAACCTATAATAAATTGTACACATTTTAAAGTGAACTCTTTGAATGAGACAGAAGGAGTTTACTACATGGTCTAACCAAAATAAATTCAAGTGCTTGAGTGAAATGGAACTTGGAAGGCTGGGACTGTAGTCTTTAAACGACCTATTTTAATTATAGGAATTGTTAGAATCATAAGAGTCTAGTCGATTCTAGCCACATAATATTCGATCACAACCGTAGAATTAATTATTCTACGAGTCAGAAATGAAGGAGTTTAACAATTTCTACCAACCACCTTTCAATGTGAAAATATTACGAGAGCCAACAAAATATTCCTCCTTCCGTTCCATTAGAAGGATCCATAGTTTATGTACAGTTTATTACAAATGTCAAGGTACAATAGCTAAAATAATTAATTTGACACTATTTATTTCATTTATATCCTTACTTTTTAAGTGCGAACTAATTATAAAACACACATTATTATATTAGTAAGGGTAAAAATAAACTCTTTTAGTGAAACAAAAAATTATTTCTCAAAGTAAATTCTTTTAATGAAACGGAGAGAGTACGTTATTTGACAGAATTCAATACGATTGAATTGAACTCATTAGGTGCATCGCATGAGATTTTGTGTTGATGCGTCTCTTTCGCTTACACTTGGGGTTGATAAAGGTGATTCATCTCATGCGAGGATTAATAAATTCAGGTCAATACTCTTCATTCATAATTACCAATGTTGTTTGACCCGAACCAGACACTGACCTAGGGAGGCTAAGGGATCGCACGACTCGGGGCCGGGTCGACCCGGGTCAACAAGGGGTCAACCTAGATGACATCATAAATATATATATATATACTATTAGTTAAAATATATTTTCTTCACAAAAATTATATATTTTTTTGAATTTTACAACTATCTTACACATTAAAATTCATTACTATGAAACCCAATAAGTAAATAAATTATAAAATATTAGTTATTTTTTGAAAAATATATTAAATTATATTTCTACATTTTCTTGGGAAGAAAAGATAAAATTTGATGTAAAAGAAATGAAACGTATTTTAGATTAATACATGACAAAATTAAACAAGCTTTAAATGAAAAGAAAACAACTAATAAAAAATTATATAATCTTAACATTATAAATAGTAAGGAATTACAATGAGATTAACATTAGTTTAGATGGTTAAATTAATATATTATTAGAAAGTCCATGATTTATATTAAAAATGAGTTAAAATACTATTTTCCAGAAAAATAATCAAACAAGTTAGTGTGGTTTAGTGATAAGTACTCTTGTTGTTAAATGGGAGACCAAGGTTCAACCACAACTAATACTAAAATTTTTAAAAATTTTCTTAATTGAAAAAAACAGAAAAATGGAAAATCGGGGTCGGGCGGGTCGCACCGGTTCCCGGTCCGCCTTGGGTCTTGCCGGTTAAACCCACCTTCGGGTTTTTGTAATTATTAGCCTGGTGAGGCTGTCGGGTCGCGGTCCGGCCATGATAATTATTCTCTTCGTTTTGTTATTAGAAGACTCAACTTTCAAAAATATATATTTTTTTTATAATAGAAGAGTATATTTCAATTTTGTTATTTTTTCCCTTTGCTAATATAATTATATATATGTGATTCACGATTAATCTACACTGAATAAGTAAGGACACACTTATTTGTTACATTGATGTCCTTAGGCAGAATTGAGGCATAAAGGGAAAAGTTAGAAAGGAAAATGACAAAAAAAAAGTTTTAATATATTTTTAAATTTTTTTTAATTAATTATGAAATGTAAACAGTAATTAATAATTAAAATTAATACAAATAACAAATATAACAATAAAATATAGTAAAAATTTTCAAATATTTTTTACTTGAGTAATTAGTGAAAATTAAAAAGGGGGCTCAATGGGATTCGATGGAGATCCCTATTATGGGAAGTTCTAATGAGTAATGAAAATTTTAAATTCCAATTCCTCCCAACATTTAAATTAAATACATAATTAATTACTCATACTCATTCGATGGAGTCCTTATTTATGATTCTATTCATAGTCATGGTGCGTGAAGATTCAATCGCGATACTTTCATCAGTAAATATATGTAATAGCCGATATGAGATTTGTTCAATTTTAAATTTTTATTATGTTTATATTTATAGTAGTTGTAGATTTACATGTTAGTTGATTAGATACATTGTTGTAGTGATTTAGATATGATTTTTACCAATTCAAATATTTTGTAACCACTTGCATATTAACTATTTATTGGATTTCTATTGTCATTCGCTTTTGGACGATTTCTAACACCATTAATAGAATTTTTCTTTTCAAAACAAATAATATATTTTTTACCCATTAAAATCCCTTTCTTTCCCTCCCAATTACCACCTCTAATTGAGATACTATATATCCTGATCACAGTGATCAGTATCAAGCATTTTCAATACTACCTAGATTAGTACGTTATTGTACTGGATTATCAATCCAGACAAAATTTCGTGTGCATCAGTGCCCATTAATTTAATTATTTTTGCTTGTAGTGATGGTCTTTACTTCAAACGAATCTTAGGTAATTTTGAAAAATATAATTGATACTCTTAAATGTATTATTTTATTACTCCCACCGTCCCAGTCAAAGAGTCCACTTTGAAAAATGTACAACTTATTATGAGTTGTGAGGTACAACACTTAAAGTAAGTAATTTACCACAATATTTTTCACTTATATCCTTACTTTAAAAATAAAGGTTAATTGTGAACCACACATTATTATATTAGTAAATATATGTAATGTAAATAAATTCAAAATAGATTCTTTAAATGGACAAAAAAAATTTTTAAAAGTAGACTCTTTGAGTGGGACGGAATAATATTATTTTTTTAGTTTTCTTAGTGACAAATTTGTGCGCATGCAAAATTTCGAAGTCAAACATACGTTTTTTTGGAAACTAAAAATTCTAGTTAATTAAGAAAAGAAAATTGGAAGCAATCGTTGAAGCCTCACCTTATTTCTACCGTGATAACTAAGGATAGAGACCCGTTAAAGAAGGAGAATTTTTACGTAGAACAATGTCGTTTTTGTAGCTGGACAGAATTTTTAGATAGAAGATCTAGTCTCGAATTAGTGTTCCATTTGATATGGATACATAAATTAAGAAGGTGAATACATTTCATTTTTTTAAAACCTATATATATATATATATATATATTTGGAAGACTATTTATGTTTTCTAATTTTAATTATTTATTCAATGTATGTGCATTTGAATGGTACTGTAATTAATTAAGTAGTAAAAAAATGGGAACATTATTATTATTTTTTGTATTAAAATTTATAAAGGATGAAATGCACCAAATACCACTTAACTATCCGCTTTTGTAAAAAAACACCACTTTCCTTTAAAAACTGCAACTACAAGCACTTTACTTTCAAAATGTGCGCCTAATACCACTCTGTTAGTCAATTCCGTTAAGTGACTAACAGTCAAAAAAAGACATGGACAAAATCGTCATTTCACATGTTGCGGCATTGTTCATCGTCTTCCCCAAAAAAATTTTCGGCACTGTTCATCGCCAATTTTTTTTTACTATTTTCACGACTTCTTCTTCTTCATCATCATTAAATCGGTTCAACTGATTTCTACTCCCCTTCCTTTTTCTCAAGTTCACTTCTTGATTTTTTATTTTTTCTTTTCTTTTGATGGGTCTCGGTTTCAAAATAAGGGAGTATAAATGGGGTGTTGATTTCGGCTGATTCAAATGGAGGATTGAAGGATGAAACCCAGCATCCTTAGCTTCTGATTATAATTATAATCGGAAGAAGAATAAGAAGAAGAAGAAGAAGAAAAAAAAAACATTTGCTGATGAACAGTTCCGACCGATGAACAGTGCCGGAAAATTTTTGGGGAAGACGATGAACAGTGCCACAACGTGTGAAATGACGATTTTGCCCCTGTCTTTTTTTGACTGTGAGTCACTTAATGGAATTGACTAACAGAGTGGTTTTGGGCGCACGTTTTGAAAGTAAAGTGCTTGTAGTTGCAGTTTTTAAAGGAAAGTGATGTTTTTTGCAAAAGTCGATAGTTAAGTGGTATTTGGTGCATTTCACCCATTTATAAAAGAAAATTTATTTGAGATAGAAAAATTTCTCAGGGTTGCGAGCACTTATTTGGGAAGGGATGGAGTATTCATTGTTGAGTGAGGCTGACTCGTCTTTATTTCATCACTTTCCGAGCGTTCACACCTCAACTCAACCTAGTGGTTGATATCATTTATTTAAATTATAGTGTTTTTAGTGTTAAAAATGACGTAATTTCATATATATATATATATATATATAAAAGACTAGAACAACTGGCTAAGCGTTTTACGTTATTAGACCGAATTCAATCTGTCGAGTTGAATTGCATCTTTTAATGTATAAGGTTAGATAAATACTGAAAATTGAATATTTATACTGAAAAATAAAAATAAAACTGATAAATTTTGGCATCTGGAGGAGGACATAGCAGCAAGCAAAGGAGAAGGAGTCGTCTGTGGCAGGCGCTTCAACTTACAGAATTAATAAATTAATATGCAATAATTAATGGGGAGTGGGTAACTTTCAGTTGGGCTTTTCCAAATTATAGGATGAAAATGTCATGCCAGGGGAGTCTCCCCTGGCATGACAAAAAACAAGACAAATAAATGAAGAGATGGATCAATTATTTAACCATTTTCAAAACTTAATACCTAGGATTTGTTGGCTTTAACGGGTCACGCTTACTTATAATATATATATATAATGTGTCGTGTTTAAAAATAAAATAAAGACAATAAATTGTGGGTGAAATAAATTAGCTAATTTAAGTGAAAGTGACAAAATTAATGGTTTATTAAGTAATTAAAGTATAAACAATGGCAAGTTGGGCGGATGCATGGTTCTCTTCACATTCACTAAAAGGACCAGAAAATCCCAGTTTTGGTTTGAATTTGACTCTCGTTACACTTTTAGTCATTCAACTATCGAAACTTGCATTTTAATTCCCGTAACTATCACTTTTTCGCTGTGCGAGAAAAGTTTTTTTTTTTTATTATTAACTTTTGCATTATTATGTCTTGGCCCAAATAATTTTTAATTTATTCAAAAATGTCCAAATTACCATTGACTTTGTCAGTCAAATGTTAGCTTGCAGGTAAAAGGGATCAAAACTGCAAAAAAGTGATAGCTACGGGACTAAAAGTGCAAATTTCAATAGTTGATGGACTAAAAGTGTAACGAGGATTAAGTTGAAGGACAAAACTGCGATTTTTCCCTAAAAGTACCATACCTTGGAACTGAAATGAATGAATATATATATATATATATATACACATAGGAGACCTTTCAGCTGAGCCTGTGTATGTACTTTTTGAGATGGCTGAAGCTGTAGTCTCGGTTGTACTAGAAACACTCCGTGATTTGGTGGTGGAAGAAGCAAGATTTCTATGCGGAGTACCGTCGCAAGTTAAACAAGTTCGGCGAGAGTTAAAAGAATTGCGGTGCCTCCTTAAAGATGCGGATCGCAAACAAAGCGAGGATGAAAGAATTCGTCTCTGCATCAAGGAAATCAGGAGTCTTGCTTACAGGTAGGGGCGTTTCTCTCTCTCTCTCTCTATATATATATTTCATCCGTTCCATTAAATTTGGATTAGAAGAGTCTACTCCTTACTACTATTTTTTATTATAAGTGTACTCTGCGTCGGAAGAAGTATTTGTGTGGGTAGGAAATTTTTGTTTGTACTAGACCCCTTAAATTTTATATTTTTTCCTGCTTACCTAGGGTTGAAGATCTTGTGGAGACGTATGCAATCCGAGTTGCAGCTAGAAAATTGAAATCGAAATCATCATCAGGAGAAACTGCAGGCATAGTCAAGAAAATTCGCAAGAGGTTTTCTTGGGGTTTTGGGAAAATCAAATCTCTTCACAAACTCGACTGAGATCAAAAAAGTGAGAAGAGACATAAGCAACACTACAAGAAGTCTCAAAGAGTATGAAGTCATAAATGCCATTTCCAAACTAGGAGAAGGCTCATCATCAAATCAGCCCCAAGAATTGGACCGACTGACTTATGCACATGACGTTGGAGAGTACTTTGTTGGGATGGAGAATGATATCAAATCTTTGGTGTCACTTGTCACCAAACACGACGAAAGGCATCACCACCGCATCATCTCTATTTGGGGAATGGGCGGTCTTGGAAAGACAACTCTTGCTAGAAAAGTATACAAACACGAAGATGTCCAACGCTGCTTTGAACGCTTTGCTTGGACCTGCGTAACTCAACAAGCTGAGAAACTGATGATTTTACGGGACATCTTGATGCAGCTTCTTCCTGAGGGAAAGGATGGTGTCAAATCCAAGGAACAAAGGGAGTTAGTCCGAGAACTTCATAAGGTGCAGACAGAGAGCAAGTGTTTGGTTGTTGTGGATGATATCTGGAAACTGGATGACTGGGAAACCATACGTTCTGCATTTCCTGGTGATACTAAAATATTGCTCACTACTCGCTATGAAAAAGTTGCAGAAATTGGATTTCCCTACGAGCTCAAAGGCTTGACTCAAAGTGAAGGCTGGGATTTGCTTCAGAAAATAGCATTATCAACTCAAACGACAGGTCAGACTCTCTCTCTCTCTCTCTATCTCTCTATATATATTCTTATGTTTCATAAATATGTTCATCTTCAATGCTGTAAAATTATGTTTATTTTTAATTATTATATACAAAAGAATATAAATTTTAACATATATAATTGGCAAAATTTATGAGTAATATAAAACATGCATATGGTAAGAATTAGATTTATAAAATGAGGTAAATGATCCACATAAGTTATTAAATAAATTCTCAAAACCAAGATACAATAACAATTCAATTTTAGAGTTAATTACTCAAAACCCTTTTGTGATATGCGAAAGTTAACGATGACCCCCTATGATTCAAAAAGCTACAAATAACCCTCTTATGCTTTTTCGAAATCTGTAACGTTTGGATTTTTGTTAGATTTAACAGTCAAACTAAAAAGTCAACTATTTTTCTTAATTTTTTTTTATGGGTGAAATGCACTAAATACCACTTAACTATTGCGTTTTGCAAAAAATATCACTTTCCTTTAAAAACTCCAAATACAAGCACTTTACTTTCAAAATGTGTGCCCAATACCATTTTCGCCCTAACGGCCGTTAACTCGATGACGGGACGAAAAATTCAGGGGCAAAAATGTCTTTTCACTGTTCATCTTCCCCAATTAAAAAAAAATAAAATAAAATAATGAGAAATCGTTTTCTTCATAAAACAGTGGATTTGCAGAGCCTTCTTCTTCTTCTTCTTCTTCTTCCGAGCTCCATACCCATCAAAACCTCTCCACAAATTTCCTAAAATTCTCATTTCTCAACCATTTTGTTCGATTCTTTTTGCAAAACATTCCTTGCATCATAGGGAACAAAATCCATAACAAATTCCATCCAAAAACAACCTTAAATCTGCTCAAATCTGCCGCGAACAGTTCCAAGTTTAAACTCCAAAAACTCTAATTTTGCACCGTTTTTATCGTTTCAAGTCCGAATCTTGACACCATTGAGTTCCTTAAGAGATTTAGAGCCTTTCCCATGGTTTAGAATCGATAAAAACTCACTTTGGTTCGATTTCTAATTCTTGAAACCAACTTTAGCAAAATTGTACAAAGGTCCCAGTTCGATTTTTTTCTAAAATTTTCTAAGAATTCAAGCATGGATAAGGGTTTTGATGGGATTTAGGTTTCGATGGGAATGGAGCTCGGAAGAAGAAGAAGAAGAAGAAGAAGAAGGCTCTGCAAATCCTTTTTTTTTTTTCTTCTGTTTTATGAAGATAGAAATCGTTTTCTTCAGTTTTTTTGTTTTAAAAAAAAAATTGGGGAAGATGAACAGTAAAAAGACATTTTTGCCCCTGGATTTTTTGTCCCATCATCTAGTTAACGGCCGTTAGGGCGAAAATGGTACTGGGCGCACGTTTTGAAAGTAAAATGCTTGTATGTGGAGTTTTTAAAGGAAAGTGGTATTTTTTACAAAACGGGATAGTTAAGTGGTATTTGGTGCATTTCACCCTTTTTTTATTAAAATGACAAATTTAAAACAAAATGTTATGTTTATCATTAATGCAAATGACATATTCACCCTTAATAAAAAGGAATGTGCAAATATAAACATTTTTATTCTATATCTTTTAATTTAATATTTATTTCTTTCAATTAAATTTAATTATTTTCTTTGTTTCGTTAAATTAATTAAAAAAAATTAAAAAAACAAATCATAATTATTATTTTCATTTTTCTTGTAAAAAGGCTTTCTTTTTTAAAAGAAAAAATTATAATTATTATTTTCCTTTTCTTGTAAAAGTCATAATCTTATAATATCAAAATTACTTTCAATTTCTTTTACAAATCATAATCTTTTATATCTTAATTATTACTTTCCTTTTTAATTTTTTAAATTAATTTTCTTTTATTAATTTCTTTAGTTAAAACCACCACCATCACCCGCCACCATGACCCTTCATCCCCACCACCACTCCTCACCACCACCCCCACCAGAATCACAACCGGTAATCCACGAACACCATAAAATACCACCAAAAATTTAAAAAAAAATTCACAAACATATCATCAACACCTTAAAATTAAACACTATAATCTAAGTTTAAAAAATTATGAAAAATCATGAAATTTATTCACTCCAAAAAAAAAAAAAAAAAAAACCTAAGGGGAAAAGATTCAGCCTAAAAGGTTTCCCTAAAAAGAAAAAACAGCTATAACGGCAACAATGAAGAGGGAGAAACCCAAATCTGAACCGCAACAATTTCGACTTCTCCGTGCTGCTGTCTTTCCTTTCAGATATGCAGCCAACCATTGCTATTTTCATCAGAATTCCCACTGTTATTGCCGTCGAAGTTTGTTGTTGTCGCCATTTTATTCTCGTATTTTTCTGTTGGTTGTCGTTGTTTCTTCTTCAGTACAGAAGTCAGTCACCACGAGTGCTGTGATGCAAAATTAGTAGAACCACAAGTATACGGTGTCGCAAACAAGTAATATCGTGACAAGCATGGGTCGATCCCATAAGGACTAAGCAACAAGGTTATAAATCTAAATGAAAGTGTAAATTAACAAGGTTATAAATCTAATTCAAAGATAAAGAACGGTTGGGGTTAGAATTCAATTTCCAAATCTCCTTATCGGATTCCTCTATAAATATGCAATAGGTATAGAATTAATGTATGCAGCAAACAATTGTTAATCTAAACCCAATCAAGTCACTTAGATTGACTCAATTTTCTCAATCACCTATGTTCCCATGGTGATTTTTGGGTTTTCAGCTATTAAAATTAATTGTCTCAAAAACCTTTTGAATCCAATTAGTATGTTCCTATCTGATTAATATCCAAATCCTATCATTAGTGGTCAATTTGAAAAAATACAATCAAGTCATTTCTACAAACACTTAATGTCCATAAAGTTTGTTCACCCCTATTTTGACATTCAATTGAAACAAGTACCAACCAACAACCCAATCACATATATATAGAGTTCCTCAAGAATCAATAAGAACCCATCATTCTAACCCATCCCCTAAGGGAATTTACCTACTAAAACTTGAAAAAATCATGATAAAAGCATAAATAGCATAAAAACAATAAAACATAACTAAAAGGGAAGAAAAACCTAAACCATCACTGGGCTATGTTTCTTTGTCACCAAGAATACAAATCCAATGCAAAGTTTGAATCTTTTTCGCAAAATAGCAAGTAAGAAAGGAAAAGATCCACTTGTAAAATCTACACTAACCTAAGAGAGAGTGTTTGTATTTTCTATGTACCTAAAACTAAAGTGTGGATCCCCAAATTCTAAATAAAACTGAAGGTTTTATACTTCATAGGAAAGAGGGACCAAAGATACAAGAAAAAATATCATTAAGGCCCTTCTTGGTAATAAAATGAAGTTCAGCAAAAAATGTTGGATGTTCAGCTACTGACTCAGCAGCTGTGGAACTACAGCTGCGGCTTTCAAATGCTTCATTTTATTCCAGAATTCATATCCACCTTTTCGACTTGTTTTTGAGCATTGAGAAGTTGGAACTAGGCAGAACTCGGTAATGTTGTCTCATGAAAGTTGTAGCTCTGTCTTTAAGCTTTCCGTAGCATCAAGAATCACCCAATTTGTAGTTGTGTAGCTCCAGTTATGGTCTTCCAAAGTTTGTTGATCCTTCATTTCCTTCTCATATTCTTTTCTTCTCTTTTTTCTCCAATTCTCCTCGACCTTACTCATATGGTCTCTAACTTGAAAGCACTCGTAATTAGTCCAATTCGACATCAATCCAATTATTTAGATGCATTAATGGTCCAATTATAGGTAGAAAAGTGTATGCAAAATACTGTTCTGCTTTAGCTGCGACCTCTAGGTCTACTCTGTCTTCCGTGGCTCCTCTCTAAATATCTCGCCTAATCCAAAATTCGTCTAAAATATTAATCCTAAAATATTCGTCTCTGGAATTTCGCGGAGACGAATGACCCCCTTGCTCTCGTGGAGACAAATTTCGGATACAGATTATCTAAACTTCATCTCCTACGCCTGCTTCTTCAACAGAAGAAATTTGAGTAATTAACCCTAAAATATTAAAGTTAAAAAGACGAATTCCGCAGCGTAATGAAGAAGTTACCCTTATCCACGGCTCCTCCAGATCTACTGCCATCGGAGAAGGCTGCGGGAGAGGAAGGTGGGTTAATGGTGATGAAGATGGCGAGAGAGAGGTGAGGGAAGAGAGAGGGGGTAAGGTTTTAGGGTTAATGCCTTAATGGTTAGAATTTAGGTGAATATTAGAAGCTTTTAAGAAAAAGTAAAAAAGTAATGAAAAAAAGTAAAATGACAAAACAAACCCTCTCACTGTTACATGTGATAGAAATTCCTATTTTGAACCATAGTGGGGTAGTCTATAACTTTCCCAAATCACAAGGGGATTATGCATAATTAATCCTAAATTTTATTTGACAATATTATCATGAACAAATTTAGAAAATTACTAATGAATAAAAAAAATACAATAATAATTTATATTTGTAGTTGAATTATTGTAATAATAAGATTAAAATGACAGTTTCAAAAATCATATATGAATTATTTAAAGAATTATTACGTAGAACATTAACAGTTAAGCAATAAACTAACTTTTACTGCATAATAAGCCGTGCTTGATTCATTAAGATGTTTAAATTTTCATTATCAAATATAATAAAGGTCATTATTTATTAGTCAAATTATTTAATCATTAATGGCATTTTCAAATGGGTCTGTCTTATTATAATTATTGCAATTTGACCTCATTTTCTTTTTAAAATATACTTTTAGCTCCCCAATTCTAGAAAAGCTTTTCTCTAGTTGTGTCGACTATGTTTATATTATGTGTATAAAATTGTCCAAAAGAAGGACAATAAATATATTTTCAGAATAAAATATGGACAAAATGGAAAAGCAATTATAATATATGGATGACTAAATTCCACATTTGATCCCTCCCATATTGCCTTTGGAACTTACATTTCAGAACAATTTTTTTTTACCTTTATTTTTTAAACTATTTGGTTCCTTAACTATTTAACTCGACAAAAAATTTAATATATATCACTCGTACTTTCGCTCACACGAATCTGAATGACGAAAATTACTTTACTGGGATGCTAAGCTAAAAATGATGTTGGGATAAATTTACCCTTTGTTTGATAAATTTACTGGGATGCTAAGCTAAAAATGACGAAATCGTGTAAGCAAAAGTGTAAGGCTTCGTTTGATAAAACTTATGTCTGAAAACTTAAGTCTAAAGTCTAAAATTTGAACTCTGAAATCTGAATTCATTAGATGACTCTGTTTGATTAAATTTGAAATTTAAGATCTGAAATTAGGACTGAAGTCTGAAATATGAAGACTGAAGTCTAAAACTGAAAACTGAAGTTTGAATTTTATTAAATTATTAAAAATTAAAAAAATTGTATTGTTAACATTAAATTTATATTTTTTAATAAAGTTATAAAAATAGATGATGATTTATTTTTTCATTTTTATAGTTATAAAATAAATTTATTTTGATTGTTTTTTGAATTGATCAAATTTAAAAAATATTTAAAACATAAAAAATAAATATGATACAAAAAGTGAGAAAATTTAAAGAGAAAAAAATATTTTTTTCGATTCAGATTCAGTCACAAGTTATTCGCTCATCACTTATTTGTTAGGCCGGAAAATTATACTTGTTTTTCAGACCCACTTATTTAATTAAGTTACTCGAGTTTTCGTTATCAAATGCACTTAATCGATTAAGTACTTAACTTCATAACTACTTAATTCATTAAGACTTATGACTAACCGTTATCAAACACACTTAATGCGAATAAACTTTTAATCATTCATTTTAAGTGATGAATCTTGGTTATTAATCGAAGCCTAAGTAATATTAACGTTTTCTGTCCGATTAAAGAGTTAAAGGGCCAAATAATGCAAAAAATAAAAGTAATAGACCAAAAAAGATCGTTCTAAAATGCAGGGATCAAATAGATTATATGTAAGGGATAAAAGATGGAGTTTACTCCACATGGAGTATGATGTAATTGAAACCAGTATTTCTGCGTTGGCCTACTTTTCAAATATGGCATACTTGTGTTTAATGTGGGCCTATAAATTGGGACTCCTTTTTTTTTTTTTTGGCTAACTAGTCTTTTGCCCTCGTGGGCTTACAGGGAGTTCCACTTTTGTCTCATGTATTATTTTAATTAATCTTTTGCCTTTATATGTTATTTTAATTAGTTTTTTGCCTTTTATGATCGTAATGTAATGACTTTTATTACCCTCCTCTATTAGTCATTATATTTTTAGACAAAAATACTCTCAACCAATTAAACATTAACAGTAAACAAATAAATTAACTATTAAAAACTTAAAAGAATTTTGGTGAGTGACTTGAAATTATCAATAAAATTAATAAACAAATCTATTTAAAAGAAAACATTGAGAAGTTTAACAATTGAAGTTCAACCAGAACGAGAAAATCTATGTCTGATATTCAACCAGAACACCATAAAAAAAAGAAGAAGGGGTTGTTCAGAATCTAACGATTCTAAAATACTGGGTTAAGAAAGGTTAAATGTGGATATATGTACATAGCTCCAAGTTCAAAATTCCATGGCTGGTTTGGTGGTAGGAACCTTTCCCTTTTACCTTTCCCACCTGTTCACAAAATCACTCTTTGAGTCCATCATTCTTTTTTTTTTTTAATTCTCCATTCCCATTCTTTTTTGCCTAATTATTTTGCTTCCTTTTTTTGAATCCATTAATTCCCCCTCTAAAACTTGTTTGTTTTTATTAAATTGTTAATTTATCTATATTAATAATCTACTATAAATATTAAAAATAATTATTATTTTATTTTTTAAATATTGAACATAATAATTTCACCTATAATTATTCCAAATATGCACATTTTTCTTTTACAATTCAATTTAAATAATTATTTATATATTAGTTAAAATCCCGATTCTATGGTACGATTCTACGATCTGATTATAGCCCAAAATCGATTCTAATTAGAATCCCGACTTTAACAACCTTGATAGGAGTAGTGAGGTAAAAACGAAAATTAATATATTTTTCGCCACCATTGGAGAGTTGAATAAGCTTAGGTTATGTAAATATGTGTAGAATAGTTCATTTACTGGGTAATTATACCAGTGGTGGAGTCACATTGCCACCTTTGGGGAGTTGAATAAGCTTAGGTTTTGTAAATGTGTGTAGAATAGTTGATTTACTTGCATGTAATTCTATTAGTGGCGGAGTCACATTCACCCCCTGGTGGAGCAATTACCCTATATTTATAAAACTTACAACAAAAAAAAAATTGAGAATATTGCCTCACCAACCGTTTTTTTTTTAATATATAAAAAGGACAAAACAGAAGTCAAATTGACACAAACTCAAATAAATTAAAGTGTGCATTCAATTACTATAATGTTATGTAAGGGTGCATTTAATTACAAATTTACTAAAAATATGACTTTTCATATTAGGGTGATGGGAGTGGTGAGTTTTTGCTGGGTTTAAACTCAGTTTTAAAACCCATCCACAACTCCCATTTGCCACCTCATAAACCCAGCTCTTGAAAAAAAACAAGAGTTGTGTTTATGTTTTTTTGCGGGCTCCATCCGTGAGGAGAGTGCAGCTACCTCACAAGTTCCTCCCACACGCGAGTGGGAGGAACAGCAGTTTGCCACCAGCCCTTAAATTTTTTTTTTCTTTTCTTATTTTTGGCAATAGAGCCGTTGGAGTGATGAGTTTAAATTTTTTTCCCCCCCTTTTTTTGAACTTTAACCGTTTTCTGTGTGCACCAAATTTTTTTACTTTTTATTTATCTTTTCTTTTTTTTTTTTGGTAAAAGAGTCGTTGGTTTTTGGTTTTTTTTTTTTCTAAATTTTAATTTTTCATTCTTTTTCTTTTCCTCTCTTTGTTTTTTCTATAAATACATATCAATTCTAATATTCTCTACTCCTCATCCAAATCATACATCCCTCCAATTGTGTGTTTATTTGATAACTTTTTTTTATTTGAGTGAATTGCACATTTGATCATTAATCTTTGCCTGAGTGCGCAAAAACACCACTAACCTTTCAAAATTGCATTTTTTAATCACAAACCTTTTCAAAACGTCTGAAAAGTACCACTCTGTTAATCAATTTTATTAAGTCAAAAAAGATAGGGGCAAAATTATCATTTTACACGTTGTGACACTGTTAATCGTCTCCCCCAAATTTTTAAAATCGGTTCGATAAAAGTTCCAGTACTGTTCATCTTCTCCGACGAACAGTTCTGGTACTGTTATCGATTTTTTTTTTTCTTCTTCTTCTATTCTTCCGATGAAGACCCGGTCTTCTTCTTCTGCTTCTTCTTCTTTGTCCGATGAAGACCCAAATTGGGCCAAAATGAAGACCCGATTTATTTGGGTCTTCTCGGAGGAAGAGGAAGAAGAAGAAGGAGAAGGGCAAAAAAAAAAAAAAGAAAAAAAAAAAACCGATGAACAGTCCGAAACTGTTCATAGGAGAAGATGAACAGTACCGGAACTTTTCATCGGACCGTTTTTTAAATTTTGGGGAAGACAATGAACAGTGTCGCAATGTATGAAATGACAATTTTGCCCCTGCCTTTTTTTGACATAACAGAATTGACTAACAGAGTGGTACTTTTCGCATATTTTGAAAAGATTTGTGATAAAAAAATGCACTTCTGAAAGGTTTGTGGTGTTTTACGCACTCAGGCAAAGGTTAGTGATCAAATGTGCATTCACTCTTTTTATTTTATGTAAAGTATTTTATATAATATTTTACTAATTATCTAATTTTATTCGTGTAGTTTAATGAATTATGTAATTTACGCAATTAAATATTTTAATAAATTAAATTAAATTAAATTTATAATTGAATATAGTTAATAAATTATAATTAAAAAGACATAAATAAATGTGTATAGATGTGTTTATTAGTGGAACTCATACTAAAGTTACTTTTCTGAGTCTATTGTTGATGAGATAGTTTTATAAAAGTGGGTGAATTTTTGTTTCTGATGTGGCGCTAATGTGACAGCAACTTTATCACTCCCACCACCCTTACACAAGCATGTACTATGGCATAGTAATTGCACTCTCATAAGATCAAGTGCATGTCTTTATTTAAATTCTTGGGAGGTTTTGATGTCAAAATATTTACTACAATTAATTTTTCTTCAATAAATTTAGTGTTTTAGAAAGTATATTTTTTTAAGGGACGATATATTTATGTCTCATAGTTTCATTACATAAAAATTAATGTTGCTTATGATTACTCATTAAAAAATAACAAGTGAAGGAAAATGAATGGTACAACTTTTAAATAATCCTAAGAGGAAAAGTTAATTAAACAAATCTTGAAAATGAAGTTCTTAACACAATTTTCAAAAATTAACACTATAAATTAAGCACTCTCAAAAAAATCTTTGTACTACATTTTATTTTATAATTATTTAAAATATATAGATCATGTAATTGTATTGCCCCACGTAACCTGCGGGTTTTGGCTCCGCAACTGAATTATAACATAAAGCTAGGTCACGTCCAGTAAATCCAGCTTAGTTTAAAATTTACTCTTTTGAGAAATTATACTTCATCTGTCTTATATAAAAAGTCCTATTAATTTTTTTTTGTTCCAATAAAAAATATTAAATTTCTATTTAGTTACATTACTTATTAATATAATCATTTGTGATCCATAACCAACCCTTACTAAGAAACTAACTGTATAAGTAAAAATATTGTGTCAAATTACTTTTAGAAGTTGTACCTTACAAACTATAACAAGTTGTATATTTTTTAAAGTGAACTTTTATAATGGGATAGACAGAGTAGTAATTGAGGAAGTTATTTCAAAAGTCATATGATTAGTCGTTTAGAAGATGCTGATGTGGTATGCCATCATTTAATTTCAGATGTCAAGATAGAGCCATGTTTTAACGATGTTGGTAACGAATTGGTATCCAAGTGTGAATGTCTACCACTAGCAATTTCTGTGCTTGGAGGTGTTCTCAAATATAAGAACTCTTTAACAGATTGGGAAATGGTGAACACACATATTGGTTCATACATTTATGGCAATGGAAGGAATGGTACGAAAGTACGCCGAGTCTTGTCCTTGAGTTACAATGAGCTTCCATATCATCTGAAACTATGTTTCCTTTGTTTGGGAATTCTTAAAGAGGATGAAGGAATAGATGCAGAGCGTTTATATTTAACATGGATTGCAGAAGGCTTAGTTTTGCCAGAAAGAGGAGAAACGTTGATGGAGGTTGCGGAAAGATACTTGAATGAATTAGGCCAGAGATCCATGGTTAAAATCAATGTGGATGACATATATCTAACCACATCATGTCGCCTTCATGACTTGATGAGAGAGTTATGTTTGGATATATACAGAGAGGAAGAATTCTTAGAAATTATAAATCTCGAAGATGTGAAGCCGCTCCCAGGATTTTTCTTATCCTACAAATAATGTTGCTCGGAGATTAGTCATCTACATTGATAATAAGGTAACTGTGGATACGGTTGCAAGAATTAACAATTCTCAGGAGGATTGGAAGCAGACTAGATCTGTTCACCTAAGCACAAAGCTTGCTTGGAGTTGGGGCAAGTATACGATTTGGCCGGAAGGACTAGCTCTGCAAAGTTTCTCGATGTTGAGAGTGCTGAAATTTGAAAGCTTTGATTTTGGAAAGCAAAGTTTACCCTTACTGGTTCATAACTCGATCCATCTCAGGATTTTAAGTTTCGAGCATTGCAAATTGTATGAATTGCCATCATCTGTAGCTGACTTGCCGCTGCTACACACCTTGATTTGCAGGGCATTGATAATGCAATAATAGTCCCAATGTTCTTTGGAAAATGACTCAACTGAGGCATTTACATTTGAATTGGCGCCATCAGACGAATGGAGAAAGACTAAGATTGCATGGTTTGAGAAATTTGGAGACGATTAGGAAACTTACAAGTGAGGTGGATGAGATTGCAGATTATTCAGAATGTGCGAATCTTCGAATTCTTGAAGCCACGGTGAAAGATGATGCGAATATGCATGCTTTGATGGAATACATCAACATACATGGTGAAAATCTACGTGAGGTAAAACTTATCATTTTCAACTGTGATTTCATCAGTTCCAAAGAAGGGTATGATCTTCTGGCAAGTATGTTAATGTATAAAAGTCTTCAATGGTTACACATTAAGGACACAAAGTTGATTGAATTTCCAAGTTATGAACAAAATTTCCTACGAGGTCTGACACAGTTAAAGTTCTCTAATACTGAAATGCAAAGGACCCAATGAAACCGGGGCACCTTCCTCAGTTGAGGTCCCTTGAATTAAGAAAGAATTCTTATTTTGGGAAATCCTTGATTTGCCATGAACAAGGGTTTTCTCAACTTCAGCATCTGGTGTTTTGGAGATTATGCAATCTGAAGGATTGGAGAGTGGATGAAGGATCTATGCCTAATCTTTCTGATTTGAAAATTGGAATTGTAAATCACTGGCCATGATTCCGGATGGATTGCGGTTTGCTAAAGATCTAAAAAAGCTATCACTTAGGTGGATGCGTTATAAATTTTGTGAGAGGGTAAAAGTGGTAGATGGCAAAGAAGGAAATGATTATTACAAAGTTCGGCACGTTCCTTCAATTAAAATATTCAGCCTACAAAGAAGTGGTAAGCAGTTCTTTTTTACGGGTTAAAGTTTTGTGTTATATTTCTTTGCAGTTGTGATATATTTTGCATTCTTCTTTGCAGATTAATCGCTATGATCCCTTAGATATCAATTTGGAAGATTCAGAAGCCCTCAATAATGATGTATGTAGTGGAATTTCTTTTTCTTTTCTTTTTTTTGAATTTGGGTTTTTTCTTTTCAAATATATTTATAATAAATCAGTTACATTCCTTGTATCAATATGGACCCCAAAGATTTCATAAGTCCTCTGGGAGTGTACTAGTATTTATTTCGAGGATTTTGTAATAGTTTCAGTCCTGTTTTTAATAACATGCATGTTTTTTTTGTTTTTGTGATTTTGTTTTCCCAATATATGAAGCTAACACATTTTTGTTCGATGCATGCTGCTGGTTCAATTTAGGGAAAGAATTCAATTAAAATGTTGATTTAATTTCTAACAATTTAAAATAAGGACAATAAATTGTTTTTTTTTCAGAAAGAACATTAGTATTTCTGACCCCAAAATTGTTACTACTATCTTAAAATTAAAATTTCAAACATTTCTGTTTTTCTGTAACCTAATCCTATTTTCTTTCTTTGCTCCCATTATTGATCATTAATCAAAATATTACTGACAATATTTTCTTTCTTGTCTTTTTTAAGTTTCCATTTTGCAATTACAAGTCTACAAACAAACAATATATATTATCATAGCACCAACAATCCGTAAACCATGCAGCACTCGGATATGCAAGGGCTGGGCTCCACCTGTCTTCATCTATTTCATTACTTTCCGAAGGCAAATGTTCACTCCTAAAAATATTACTCATTCTGCTCTACTAGAAGAGTATTATAAGTTACAACTTACGATATCTAAAACAAGTAATTTGTTACTATTTATTCACTAATGACCGCATTTTTCAAATATGAATTAATTGTAAGTAATACATAATTTTATTAGTAAACATATGAAAGGTATAAAAAAAAATCAAAACTTGACTCTCCTAATAAAATAAAAAAAAATATTTTGAAATTTAACCCCTCTAATAAAATAAAGGAATTATTAATTATTGACCATGCACGCTTGTTCACCTGGTCCCAATCTCAATTTTATGTTTTAAAATCAAGGTTAAATGTCATAATTGGTTCATTATATTGGGGTATTTGATCACTCATCGTGGGTAAATGAGTGTGTTTAATTGTACTTGGATAAATGAGTGTGTGTAATTATTTGGCCATTTTTTTAACATCTAAGGGTAAATGTCATAATTAATTGGTCCATTCTTGAAATCCATACGACGAGCCACTTCCTCGTTCCCAACTTGCAAAATGAGTGTGTTTAATTGTACAAAATATCATTGTTGGCTAAAGAGAGACTCTCTAGATTGGGATTCTACAAATCATCTTCATTGTTAATAGATCAATGTGTCTCATTTTAAATGTTTGCCTAATACATACATCTCTAGATTGGGATTCTACAATACATACATACAAACATACACAGGGAGACCAAAAAACTCCCTAGGGGAACAAAAGAAGAAAAAAGAAACAGAGAAGAAAAATAAATTAACTCCGGCCCCCATTCTTTCCGGCCGGAAGAAACCGAAAGAATGGGGAAGAAAAAGAAAGAGTTAGGAGTCAATCTCCGTCATGAGACATGATTGGAAGCATTTGCTTTGCTCGCATTGTTTCCCCTGTCAAAGAATAAACATGAGTCAATAATTATTTTCCTACGTACCCATCAAATATATATTATGAACAGCTGATGTGAGTGTTTATATTAAACCTGTTTGTTATAGGTATTGTTTTGTTAAGTTTTGCCCATCTTTTCTCTTTGTTCTTACCTGGTTTGACAGAACATGATGACAATCAATAATAGAGTGGTGAAATGAATATAAAATTTCACACATCCGAGGGATGTCTTCTATGAAACTATGAGCAAAATGCACAGTAAACACGTAAACTTTTTTATGCAGTAGAAAAGGATTTCTCTAATGTTACCTTCACTACTTCCAAGGTCTTTGCTTTTAGACTTTTGACTCTGTTCTTTTGATAATATAATAAAAAAAAAAAATTTCAAAAATATTATACAAAGAAATAACATTATTTTTACTAAATTCACAATTTAAAATTTAAAATTCTCTCTAAATACTCACTCATATAAATTAAAAAAAACATAATCATTACATTTTTTCTTCTCTTTCCTACACAAATTCTCAAAAGAAATTCTCTCCAAAACAAATTTCTTCCCTAACTAAAAAATTTCTTAACTAAGTTGATAAGAGAATAGAGCCTTAGTGCTTCCTTGCAAGAAAAAGAGAAAGCAATAAAGCAAAAGTAAAAGAGCAAACCCTCAAAACATTGCTTAAAATCAAACCTTTAAAATCTGATGTAATAATGAGGAAGAAGCCATGATTAGTGACAGAAGCCATAAACCGTGGAAGTTCTACTATCCCAAGCCATGAACAGATGAAATCCAAGGCGCATGCAGGAGCCATGAACAGAGGAAATCCAAGCCGCATGAAGGAGCCATGAACAGAGGAAAAAACGTCCACCCTAAGTTTAATCCTCTACTAATGAATAACAAAACACAAATCAAACTTAGATACACCAAAATTTAATCTCAATACATGATACATGAAAAGACGATACTTCATATTTCAACAATTAAACTGATAATCGCAACATATGAGCCGCTTCACTCAATAAATTAAAAGCTTAACTTAATACCAAATACATCTTATTCTATATTAATACTCATATTTTCAAAATAAAACTACAATATATTATAAACTAAACTTGATACGCATGTCATCTGATCGATACATGTTTTTAATTGTACAAGAATATTATGTGAGCGGCTTAAGCCTGTAATCCCAGGCCTTATCATTTCAGAGGAGCAAAGCAAACAGCTGGTCGACGACACATTGCAGGAAATAAAGTGGATGGGTGCAGCGGAATCAACTCAAAGATAAAGGGAAAAAGTGGCAGCAAATTATTAAAGTGCGGAATGTCCATTTTAAAGGAGAAAGCAGCAAATTTTTAGCTCTTGATGATGAACAGAAAAATAAATTGGTTCTCTATTTCTATGCCCACTTTTATAGATCAGTACTTCCAATCTCTATCTCTTACTCTGTCTCGCCTGATTAATTACCAATAAATAATCTGTTCAGAAATGGCTGAAGCTGTTGTTTCGGTTGTTCTTGAAACTCTTCGTGATTTGTTGGTTAAAGCAGACAAATTTCTATCTGGGGTGTCTGGTGAAGTTGAAGAAATTTGCAAAGAGCTGAAGCGAATGCTGTGTTTCCTCAAAGATGCAGATGCCAAACAGAGCAAGGACGATACCGTAAAAAACTGGTTAAGAGAAATCAGGAATCTTGCTTACAGAATTGAAGATATCGTGGAGACGTATGTAATCCAAGCACAAGTTAAGAAATCATCTGGAAAAAGAGGCTTCACAAAATTTCTTAAGAGGTTTTCTGGTATTTTTGGGGAGATCAGATCTCTTCACAAACTTGGGAAAGAGATTGAAAAAGTGAAGAGTGATATAAGCAACCTTACATCAAGTCCCCAGAGGTATGACATCAAAGCCATTGGTAATGGTGGAGAGGGAGAAAGCTCATCATCAAATCAGAATCAACAATGGCTTCGTCAGACTTATGCACATGAAGTGGAAGAGTACTTTGTTGGAATGGAGAATGATATCAAATCTTTGGTGTCACTTATCACCGACGATGATAAGCGCCACCACCGTATAATTTCCATATGGGGAATGGGCGGCCTTGGGAAGACAACTCTGGCTAAAAAGTTATACAAGCATCAAGATGTCAAGCGCTGCTTTGAACGATTTGCTTGGACCTGTGTAACTCAACAAGCTCAGATCGAAGTGATTTTACGAGATATCTTGAAGCAACTTCCCCTGAGGAAAGGAGTCAATTCCATGGAACAAAGGGAGGAGTTAGTTAATCATGAGCAGTCTCAAGTCATCAAGTGCAGACAGAGAAAATGTTTGGTTGTTTTGGATGATATCTGGAAAGTGGAAGACTGGGAAAGCTTACGTTCTGCACTTTCTGGTGTTGAAGGGGATACTAAAATATTGCTCACTAGCCGCAATGGAAAAGTTGCAGAAATTGGATTTCCCTACAAACTCAAAGGCTTGACTCAAAGTGAAAGCTGGGAGTTGCTTCAGAAAATAGCATTATCATCTGAAAGAACAGGTCAGAATGGGCTCTGTTTGGTAACCAAACTCAAAACTATATTTTGAAACTCGTTTTGATTTTATAATAGTTTTTCGTCATTCTCAATAAGCATTTTTACATTTTTAATAAATCTTTTTACATTTTTAACACACATTTTTACATTTCCAATATAATTTTAATATTATAAAATTAAAATTAAACTCAAAATCATATTTCACACGGGGCCCCTATTCTAGACTCGTGCATGCTCAAGTTATTCAAATTATATATGGTCTCTTAAATGGAAATTAATTCAAACATTGCTTCTTGAAGGATTACAACAGATTATACGCTGAAAAAATGGTTTTTGATTTGATGAGTTATATGAAAGCTCACTTTGTAAGAAATTCACTCTCAGAAATATCTATATTCTAGATTTTACTGTTGCTTAATGTTTGCATAATTTTACTTTTCTAGGTTTAGAGCTTGTTCGTTTTGACGAGATTTGAAAATATGCATGTTTTCAAAACTTGGCTTTTGAAATAATTTTTAACTATGAAAAATGTGTTTAAAATGTAAAAATGTGTAGTTGAAAGGTAAAAATGTAAATTGAGAATGATGAGAAATTAGTATAATATTCAAAATTTATAGAAATATCCATATTCTAGAGTTTTTCCTCCAGTCACTTAAAATGTTTCTATAATTTTACTATGTTTAATTACTTAAACTGCTCGAATTGAATATTGTTTCTAACAAACCTATACTCCCTCTACTCTATTAGAAGGGTTCATTTTGACTTGGGTACAACTTCTTATGAGTATCAAGATACAATGTCTAAAATTGTTAATTTGTCATGATTTGTTTCATTTATATCCTTACTTTTAAGTAAGGATTCATTTTAGACCACACACGATTATATTAGTAAGGAAATGAGGTATAAAAAAATTAAAAGTGGACTCTTCTAATGAAACAAAAAATATTCTTCAAATAGGACATTTCTAATGGAACGGAGGGAGTACTATACTTCTTTTTTTTTTTATATTTTTTTATAGACTTATACTATACTATACTTCATAGGCATAGGAGTAGTAAGGTAAAAATGAAAAATAATACTCTCTCCGTCCCACTCAAAGAAGTCACTTTGAAATATATTCAACTTATTATGGATTGTGAAGTACAACATCTAAAATAAGTAATTTATTATCATATTTTTCACTTATATCCTTACTTTAGAAGTATGAGTTAAACTACACATTATTATATTAATAGGGTATGTAATGTATATAAATTCAAAATAAACTTTTTAAATAGGACAAGATTTTGTTTTGAAAGTAGACTCTTTGAGGGGACAAAGGGAGTATATTTTTAACCACCTTTGGAGAATTGAATAAGCTTAGGTTATGTAAATATGTGTAGAATTGTTTATTTACATGTAATTATATTAGTGACGGAGTCACATTCAACCCTGCCGGAGCAAGTGCCCTATATTTGTAAAATTTACAAAAAAAGATTTGAGAATATTGCCTCACCAACAGTTTTTTTTTTTTAAGGGCAAAATAGAAGCCGAATTAACAGAAACTCAAATAAATTAGAGTGTGCATTTAATTTGAAATTCATTGTATGAATGTTATGTAAGGGGTATTTAATTACAAATTTACTAAAAAGATGATGACTTTTCATATTTTACACAGGCATGTACTATGGCCTAGTAATTGCACCATCATAAGATCAAGTGCATGCCTTTATTTTTAACTTCTTGTGAGGTTTGATGTAAATATTTACTACAATTAATTTTTCTTCAATAAATTTAGCGTTTTAGAAAGTATATTTTAAACATAATTGACGATATATTTATGTCTCATAGTTTCATTATATAAAAATTAATATTGCTTCTGATTACTCACTAAAAAAATAACAAGTTAAGGAAAATGAATGGTAAAACTTTTAAATAATTCTAAGTGGAAAAGTTCAGAAAAAATCTTGAAAATGAAGTTCTTAACACAAATTTCAATAAATTAACACTGGTTTTCAAAATATAAGTACTCTCAAAAATTCTTTGTACTATATTTTATTTTATAATTATTTAAAAAATATGTATCATGTACTTGTATTGCCCCAAGTAACCTGTGGGGCTTGGCTCCGCAACTGAATTACACCATAAGGCTAGGTCACGTCCAGTAAATCCAGATTGGTTTAAAATTTACTTGAGGAATTATACTTTATATGTCCCAAATAAAAAGTCTTACTAAATTTCTTTTTTGTTACAATAAAAAAATTAAGTTTCTATTTAGTTACATTACACATTTACACTTATTAATATAATCATTTGTGGTTCACAAGTAACTCTTTCTAAGAAACTAAGGGTATAAGTAGAAAATATAGTGTCAAATTACTTTTAGATGTTGTGCCTTAAAATTCATAATAAGTTATTGATTTTTTAAAGTAAACTCTCATAATGGGACAGAGAAAGAGTAGCAATTGAGGCAGTGAGAAAAATGTTATTTCAAAAGTCATGATATGATTAGTCATTTAGAAAATGCTGATGTGGTATGCAATGATTTAATTTCAGATGTCAAGATTGAGCCATGTTTTAACGATGTTGGTAAAGAATTGGTATCCAAGTGTGAAGGTCTACCACTAGCAATTTATGTGCTTGGAGGTATTCTCAAATATAAGAATTCTTTAACCTATTGGGAGAAGGTGAACACACATATAGGTACATATCTTAATGGCAATGGAAGGAATGGAGCGAAAGTAGCCGAGTCTTGTCCTTGAGTTACAATGAGCTGCCATATCATTTGAAACTATGCTTCCTTTGTTTGGGAATTCTTAAAGAGGATGAAGGAATAGATGCAGAGCGTTTATATTTAACATGGATTGCAGAAGGCTTAGTTTTGCCAGAAAGAGAGAAACGTTGAGGGAGGTTGCGGAAAGATACTTGAATGACTTAGGCCAGAGATCCATGGTTAAAATCAATGTGGATGACATATATCTAACCACATCATGTCGCCTTCATGACTTGATGAGAGAGTTATGTTTGGAGATATGCAGATAATGCTACAAATATATCTAACCACATCATGTCGCCTTCATGACTCCCAGGATTTTTCTTATCCTACAAATAATGCTGCTCGGAGATTAGTCATCTACATTGATAATAAGGTAACTGTGAATACGGTTGCAAGAATCAACAATTCTCAGAAGGATTGGAAGCTGACTAGATCTGTTTACCTAAGCACAAAGCTTGCTTGGAGTTGGGGCAAGTATACGATTTGGGCGGAAGGACTAGCTCTGCAAAGTTTCTCGATGTTGAGAGTGCTGAAATTTGAAAGCTTTGATTTTGGAAAGAAAAGTTTACCCTTACTGGTTCATAACTCGAGCCATCTCAGGATTTTAAGTTTCGAGCATTGCAAATTGTATGAATTGCCATCAGCTGACTGTTGCTTGAGTTGACTTGCCGCTGCTGCACACCCTTGAGTTGCAGGGCATTGATAATGCAATAATAGTCCCAAATGTTCTTTGGAAAATGACACAACTGAGGCATTACATTTGAATTGGCGCCATCAGACGAACGGAGAAAGACTAAGATTGCATGGTTTGAGAAATTTGGAGACGATTAGGAAACTTACAAGTGAGGTGGATGAGATTGCAGATATTTCAGAATGTGCGAATCTTCGAATTCTTGAAGCCACGGTGAAAGATGATGCGAATATGCATGCTTTGATGGAATACATCAACATACACGGTGAAAATCTTCGTGAGGTAAAACTTACCATTTTCAACTGTGATTTCATCAGTTCCAAAGAAGGGTATGATCTTCTGGCAAGTATGTTAATGTGTAAAAGTCTTCAATGGTTAGGAGTGGGCATGGTTTGGGCCAATTCGAAATTCGAACCGAATTCGAATTTACCGAATTCGAAGAAACCTAATTCGAATTCTGAATTCGAATTAGGTTTGGTTTGAAACCTAATTCGAATTATGAAATCGGTTTTCGAATTGGGTATTCAAACCAAAAACCGATTTGCAATATATATATATATTTTTTATTTTTTTTATATGTTTTAATTTTTTACTTATTATTTTATTATTTTATTTTTAGGGGTTTTTAACTTTTTAGTGTTTTGGCTTTTGCCCATTGCCCTAGTTGCTATTTCTGTCATTGCCTCTGCTCTCAGTGCTCTGCCGCCGCATCGCGAGTCTGAACTGAAGTGAACACCATAGTGACGGCGACGGCAAACTGGGCGAAGCCACGGCGACGGATATACTGTAGTAGTTTGCTAACTCTCTCCTGCCCGAGGTGTTTTTGTTATCCTTTTACCCAAAAATGTCGGAACTGAAGGATCCCGCGATAAAGCTGTTTGGGAAGACGATACAGTTGCCGGAGATTCCGGCGGTGGCGGCAGGTTCCGAATGTGACGGGGGTGTTTCTGCTCAGTCTAATGATGTTCCTGTTGATGATGGTGGTTTGGTCGAAGATCGTCCGTGTTCGCCTAGTTCTTTATCCGCTGAGAGCAACCTGGACGGGAGTGGTGGAACTGACGAAGAAGCTGAAAAGGTAGAAACTTGTTTGGTATTTTTCCCTTCTGAGGAAGCCCATTGACTGAATTCGTGATGAGGATAATGGGTCGATCTTGTTATTGGAATGCTTCGATTGTGCAGTTGACTTCATTTGGCCTGGTTTTGACTGCTGTTTAGCTTCTTTAGTTGTGTGTGTTTTTTTTATAATACAGTTCAATCTGGAGATATGTATGCTTTTGTAGAATTAAGGAGGTTGTTTGCTTAGTTAACCATATTGCTCAGATTGTTATTGATTCATTTACTGAAATATTTAGATGATTCATGTTTTGCTGACCAGGAAAGTGTCAAACTTGTTTTTTAGAGATGAAGTATTTTCCTTGATTTTATGGGTTGCTTGATTAGCATCCTGTATTTACTAGATTGTAAAATTTTGATTATGGAATTAGTTTTGTGAATTTGGTTTCCATGGTTTAAAACCGAATTCGAACCGAATTCGAATTACAAATTCGAATTGGTTTCTTCAGTTTAAAATCGAATTAGGTTTGGTTTTCGAATTGGCCAAAAAAATTTAAAATTCAAGGAAATCAATTCGAGGAAACCACAATTCGAGTAAACCAATTCGTACCCACCCCTATCAATGGTTACACATTGACAATACAAAGTTGATTGAATTTCCAAGTTATGAACAAAATTTCCTACGAGGTCTGACACAGTTAAAGTTCAGTAAAACTGAAATGCAAGAAGACCCAATGGAAACACTGGGGCTCCTTCCTGAGTTGAGGTCCCTTGAATTGAAAATTAATTCTTATTTGGGGAAATACTTGATTTGCCATAAACAAGGGTTTTCTCAACTTCAGCATCTGGTGTTTGGGGATTATTGAATCTGAAGGATTGGAGAGTGGATGAAGGATCTATGCCTAATCTTTCTGTTTTGAAAATTTGGAATTGTAAATCACTGGCCATGATTCCAGATGGGTTGCAGTTTGCTAAAGATCTAAAAAAACCTGTCACTTAGGTGGATGCCTTCTAAATTTTGCGAGAGGATAAAAGTGGTAGATGGCAAAGAAGGAAATGATTATTTCAAAGTTCGACAGGTTCCTTCGATTAAAATAATTCAACCTACAAATTAAGAATAGTGGTAAGTATATCTTTTTTACGGGTTTTAAAGTTTTGTGTTAGTACTTTCCTATCCTAGCTCTTAAAAGTTGTGATATATTTTTGCATTGTTTCTTTGCAGATTAATCGTTATGATCCCTTAGCTATCAATTTGGAAGATTCAGAAGCCCTCAATATTAATGATCCGAATATGTATGTAGTGGAATTTCGTTTCTTTACTTTTTTTTTTTTTTTTTTGAATATGGGTGCTTAAATTTTTTTTTGTTTTAAAATATATTGACAATAAATCAGTTACATTCCTGGCAAGTGAAGAATATCCCATGGCAAGTGAAGAAGCAAACATGTAATATCCCAAAATGGAATCTCCATGCAGCAAAAAGTAAAGTATCTCCATGCATCTATAATCTTGTTCTACTATCAGAATTTATATAGATTAATACTTAATTATCTAGATTTGTATGATTTAGTATTTTTTTTAAAATGTTTGTATCTTAATCAAATTATTTATCTTTATTAAGTAGTGAAATATGACACTATTAACTGTAAAAATTAAAATTAAAGTTAAAAAAAAAAACTATCGTTAAGAAATGAATCCGTAAAAATGCAGCACTCGGATATGCAGGGCTGGGCTCCACCTGTCTTCATCTATTTCATTACTTTCCGAAGGCAAAAGTTCACTCCTTAAAAATATTACTCATTCTGCCCTATTAGAAAAATATTATAAGTTACAACTTACGATATCTAAAACAAGTAATTTGTTACTATTTATTCACTAATGACCGTACTTTTCAAATATGAATTAATGGTGAGTCACATATAATTTTATTAGTAAATATATTAAAGGTATTAAAAAATCAAAACTTGACTATCCTAATGAAACAAAAAATATTTTGAAATTTGACCCTTCTAATAAAATAAAGGAATTATTAATTATTGACTACGCTTGTTCACCTGGCCCCGATCTCAGTTTTATGTTTTAAAATGAAGGTTAAATGTCATAATTGGTTCATTATATTGGGGTATTAGTTTTCTTTGATCACTCATCGTGGGTAAATGAGTGTGTTTAATTGTTAGCTAAAGAGAGAGAGAGACTCTCTAGATTGGGATTCTACAATACATACATACACAGGGAATAAAAGAAGAAAAAAGAAATAGAGAAGAAAAATAAATTGACTCCCCCATTCTTTCCGGCTGGAAGAAACGGAAAGAATGGGGAAGAAAAAGAAAGAGCGTTTTTCCTTAGGTAAGTGAGGCTTGGGGTAGAGAGAAAGATGAGAAAGTGCTGATTCATCCTCCCACATCACATCATCCATAAGATCTTTCTCTTCATCCGTTCAATTCTTGACCTAGCTGATTTATAATGCTTAGTTTATTTATTTGATTCAACAAACTCTTACATCCCCCAAGGCACATTCTCTTCTTGATATGTTGGTTGATGAAAGTGTTGACTTTCTTCGAGATTGCTTAAATATTTTGGAGACTTCTCATTATTTTCGGGTCTATGTGAGTTAAAGACAGCAGTGAAAATAAGGTACGGAAATAAAAGAAATAATAGACACAATAATTTACGTGATTCGATTAATGTGACTTATAAGTCAAATTTACTAATAAATGTGGTTATATAGTCACATATTATATGCCCACTTGCCTGCAGTCTTAGTCAGTACATGTATATGAAAAAAGTGATGACTTGTGTGTAGAATTCTAGCCAAAGATAAGGTATGTTCTTTAAGTTTTAGTTTTGGTCTCAATTTTGGTACCAACAGTAAATTTAATATATAATAATTAGTTTTCATCATTTTCAATACAGTCGTTTATTATTTAGTATATTTTTTTTATATTTTTAATACACTTTTTACATTATAAAACTATTTTTTTTCAAATAAAAACTCAACCCAACAAAAAAGAACAGGCCTAGGGAACCAGTGGTAGGAAATTACAACTTCAATCTTTTTCCAAAAACAGCAATTTCCCCGCAATTCCGATGTGAACACAGAAACAGCTCCAAGGGAAAAAGGTAGCTCTTGGTGATTTATCAGTGAAAGAAGCAACGTTTGATCTGACCAGTTTTGGACTATTATTTTAGCATCTTTGAAGGAGTTCTCACGGGCTTTTGCCCAAGTTTTTAGTGTTTTACGGCAGGTTTGGAGAACAGCCCAAATACGGAGGAAAGACGCTAAAACAAGGATTTTGGAACAAGACATGTTCGGGCAGAATGTCACACGGGTTGTGGCCCAAAAAGAAGGAGAAAACTGAAGCCCAATAGAGCAGTTGAAGTTCTAGAAGGATCCAAAAATTACTGCAGTAGAAGTAAAAGCTGAAATTCTAGAAGGACCCATAAATTACTGCAGTAAAAGTTAAAAGCAGAAGCTCTAGAAGAATCTCCAGAAAATCAATCGGTTGTTTCCTTCATCTGAGTGATGTGCTGACTTTGTCAAAGATTGCTCTACTCCTTAATTGATGGGATATTTTTACTGAGAGATGATTGTTTTCCTCTCTATAAATAGGGATGTTCTCTAGGTAGAAGGCATTCAGATTTGCACTCAGTATTCATTTTAGTTTCTCATTCTTTATTCACGTAGAGTTCTTTCTTTAGTTCTGATAGAGTTAGAATTTCACGATACATTATTCTAGCAGTAGTTCTATTTTATTTGAGAGTTCCTTCCGGCAGGCTACCCATTGCCCAAACGGGAAGAGTCTCTAGAAGCAATTTTCAGTAAAGTACCTCTTTTTCATATTCCATCCTTGCCTTCATTTCATGGCTGCTTTAATCTTATTTCGTGAGATGTTTAATTCTATGAGTAGCTAAATTCTCTTATTCTAGTATTATGTGAGAAACCTTAACCATTGCATGTATGAAACCAAAGCATGAATTTCAGTCTAATTAACTAGTTCCATAATTGCATGTGTTTATATGTCTAAAAACTAAGGTCGTATTAAGTTTGATCACCTTAATATAGATCTGGTAGGGCCAGTGAGTGGCAGGACTACCGGCCGAGTAGTACATGTTTAATTGGGTAGTAACCTCTTGAGCATCGTCGAGGGGGGTTACTGGTTTTGGGTTCTTCTTATTCTTAATGCTTCTAGCTTAGTTAATACGGTGATTGCGGGGACTCGCGGCATGTTAATTAAACTAGATAGGGAAATAACCTTGACTGTGGGGACTCACGGGGGTTATCGATTCATTAAGGAAGAATTGGATTATGATTGCGGGGACTTGCGGTAATCTATAACTGAAACGACATAGGATAATTAGACAGTAAAAGGGGTTTATGATTACATGCATACGGTTAAGGTGGATTGCATAATGCTAGGATATTCTTCTTAATTGATTCTTAATCTATTTTGCATATTTAGTTTTGCTTATTTCACATTTCTACAAATTCAAAGTCTTTAGGAGACACAAAAGGTGACTGCTAGTCAAGTTTGGTTAAACTGCATGTTAATTTGGAAATTGTGTTGAATTTGCCGTCTCTGTGGATCGACCCTGTACTCCGCTGTGCTACCTTTTATTTAGCTAAATTGGTGCAGGTTTTTAACAGTATTTTTACTGCATTTGATAGTCCTACGACGGGTTTATCAACGTTCCTCTCTGAGGTATATACTCAAGTTGAACAAGTTCGGGAAGAGCTCGCGCAAAAGCGGTACTTCCTCAAAGATGCAGATAGCGAACAATTCAAGGACGAAGGAATTCGCCACTGCGTAAGGAGAATCAGGAGTCTTCCCACCAACCAAAGGATGAAGCACCAGATTTAGAGAAAGAGTGTTCCTTGAATGTTGAATGGTGATGGTAGAGGCAAAGAATGGGGGGATGATTTCTCAACAATTAACTGTAATCGAACCGTGTGAGGCTGGTTTTGGAACCGTTGGTCACTGTTTTGTTTCCGGTTCCAAAAAGATTTAACACCCATCAATTATTCCTAAAATCCTCACGCAGCATTCCATTTCCATGTGATCATAATTAGGGGTGTTCTTTATGATATTTTAAAAACTGTTTTGAAAATATTTTTTAGAAATGAGAATATTGAGGTAGATCTGTGGGCATATTAGGTTAGATAAAATAAGTAATATAAGCATTAGAAACAAAGTAGGAGTAGCCCCAATAGATGAAAAAAATGAGAGAAACACACCTAAGATGGTTTGAACATGTGCGTAGAAGACCTCTAGACGTCCCAATAAGACGGATAGAAAACAGTGAAATAATTAATATAAAAAAGGATAGAGGTAAACCTAAAAAGAATTGAAAAACAACTTTAAAATATGACATATCATATTTGAATATAAATGAATCTATGTGCCATGACCGTACACGATAGCGAGATATTATTCATATATCCGACCTCACATAGTGAGACAAAGGCTTAGTTGTTATTTTTGTTGTTGGTGGAATGGAATCAACTCTAAGATAAAGTGGCAGGAAATTATTCGTCCGTCAGGTCCCAGGATAAAAGCTAGCTTTTTAGCTCTTCCCGATGTTCAAATGGCTGAAGCTGTTGTACTGGAAACACTTGGTGGTTTGTTGATGGAAGAAGCAAGATTTCTATTTGGGGGTTCTGTCCTGTTGTGGTGATTAGTTGCTATTTCTTCACTATTCTTGTTTCTTTCACTAGTTCAATTCCATGTTGGTTCTCCGAATTTTGCTTTATTTTATATTCGGGACGCCTTTTTTCTATAAAAAGAATGTGTCATCTATTATAGGACTCAATTATTGATTGAATGAAATTCCAATTTTATATTTTACTTAAATTTTGGCAATTCTAGTGTGCATTCAACGACCGGCAATTGTGCATAAATTCAACAGTTTGCGGAAGCGTTTCTAATTTCCGCAAAGTCTTTTTCATCGATAGCTTCCTGCTTCTGTTGGAATTAATAGCAATAATGAACCAGGAAATTACTACTTCAATCTTTCTCCAAAGAACTACAATTTGCCTGCAAATCCAATGCGAACAACAGAATCAGGTCCTAGCTACCTCTTGATGATGAACATCAAAATAAATTGATTCCAAAACAAAACTCTGTTTCGCTCTGTTCAAATGGCTGAAGTTGTTGTCTCCGCTGGACTGAAAACTCTTGGCGATTTATCAGTGAAAGAAGCAACGTTCCTGTCTGAGATATCCCCCCAAGTTGAAGAAGTTCGGGAAGAGCTGGAGCAAATGCGGTACTTCCTCAAAGATGCAGACAGCAAACAATTCAAGGACGAAGGAATTCGACACTTGCCTATAGAGTTGAGGATCTTGTATAGACATGTCTAATTAATCCAAGTTGCAGCTAGGAAATCAACACACAGACATATGTATAATTTAATAAATGCTTATAGTATTACACTTTTTTTCTCTTTCCTACATAAATTCTCTCCAAAAAATATTTCTTGTCTAAAACAAAAAAATTTTCCAATTTAATCACAAAGTAAACTGTTCATACCATCGAGGCTTTTCGCCTATTCAAAATTGGTATAATGAACAGTTTAAGTGGTGACATTTTCTCAATTAATTATTCTTTTCTTAAACATTAAAGAAAGAAGAGAAGAAAAGAAAAACGAAATCTAAAGCAATTTATAATGTGATGCATATTTTATTAATTACGTGATGCTATGAAAATCAAGAATATGAATTAAGGGCTATGTTATTTTCCATTCTATTCAGAAAAATCATTATTTTTTTGTTCAAAAATTTTACACAAAGGAGCAACATCAATTTTTACTAAATTCACAATTCAAATTTTAAAATTTCCTCTAAATCTACACTCACATAAATTCAAAAAATAACATATTCATTACATTTTTTTTATCTCTTTCCTACACAAATCTTCAAAAAGAAATTTCCTCCAAAATAAATTTCTTCCCTGAACAAAAAATTTCTCATTCCGGATCACTAAAAGAACAGAGCTTAAGTATCAAGAATCACTTGCTTTAGTAAAATCGATCCCTTCTTCTTTTTTTTTTAATCTTTTTAAGTACTGTACCGTATCACATTTCAAAAATATGACTCTTCGTATAGGACAAAATGAGTATATGGCTATAAATACATTTGAAGAATATGACTTCATATACTCTACAATTAATTAATTTCAAATTATATTAAGAGTATAAACAATATTAACAGTGATATAATTTTTCTGTTTTAGAGAGGTAGTCTTTTATTAGACCGACTGGTCGATAGAGATGATAATTTTACCCTTAAAATCAATATGCATCTTTTCTTTACTACAGGCTATATTATTTTCTTTGGGCCAAAAGTATTTTTTTTTCTTTTGGATATTTCAAGTACTCTTACAATCGATATATATGCGATAACAAAAATTTTGGCTAGCTTGAAGGCGATCGATACAGGTTTTATACCTTTCGTCAACACGTCAAGAATCAAAGGAGAGAGGAGCTATATACCTGTATGCTCCTCTATACCTGTATGACGTCTAGACTTGTTCAACTGGACTTCTCTTATTACAAGCTTTTAGGAGTGTCAATTGGGTGGGTTGAGCGTATCATGGGTTGGGTCAATCTTTGACCGACACTTAATGGGTCATGACCCAATCTGACTTGTTGGATGACGGGTCAAGTGCGAGTTAGATCATGTCTGGATTGGGTTATAACCCCCTGGTTAAATTAGTTAATCCAGTGAGTTAAATTTATTTAATTTGACGAGTTATAACCCGTTCAATCCATAGTTTGACTCGCAAATAAATTATTTTAAGAAAAAAAAAAGTTTCTTTTTTAGTTTTATATATTTTAATGATTGTTAGACCCAGCCGTTCCCTCCCTCCCAATTCCCGTCCTCACTCCCTCACAGTACACACCCAATCGTCCCCCGCTACCCCAATTCCAAATCCCACTCCCTTCCCCCAAACTATTTTTCCCAATCACCTTGGTATTCTTATTATTATTTTTTTTCGTCATAGTGGTTGTTTTCTTTTTTGTTTTTTATCTATTTATTTTTTGTTATAGCAGTTATAGTATGTTCTTTATTCTTACAAAATTACAAATACATAAGTGTTAAGATAAATTAATATTAATTCCTTTTTTAGGAAAATCTTATCCTTCTACTTTTATTTTATTAATACATCAATTTATTATATAATTACTTATATTAAAAAAATTTCACTATTTTTTTATTCATACACATTTTTTATTACAAAATACTAATTCAAACACATTTTTAGTTATAAAAATATATTTGTGAAAACTTGCCCAAAACACATATTTGTACTTAAAAAAAATCTAATAAAAATATTTTTCCAAATCATTTTTATAAAAATATTTTTTAAATACTTTTTTTTACATAGCCATATTGTTTAAATATTTAAATAAAACTTATATATATGAGCAAGTTAGATTACTCTGTAATTCACAAGGTCATGACTCATTTTAACTCAACGGATCGACTTGTTTAACTCGAAAGTTATATCATTTTTTATTTAAATTTATTTTTATTTTTGGTTTTGAATAAAAATAAAAATGTGTGTGTTTTATATATATATATATATATATATAAGACACCCAGTCCGGACATATATACATGCATATAAAACACACACAGCACACAAACAGGCCCGGCCCTAGGGCCTGGGCAATTTGGGCGATGGCCCAGGGCCCAAGCACATTAGCTAGGGGCCCGGAATTATTAAATGTTATGTAATAGTAATAGTAGGTTAATTTATATAATTTTAATTATGGTCGCAAACTTATTTTATTTGTAGTGGGTTGATGCAAACATATGAAATTGACTATTTATTTTATTTTTATTTCAGTCTAACATCCCAAACATCAATCGGCTATCTAAAACAGAGAAACGAGTCTTCTGCCTCAAAATTAGGTCTTCTGGTCTTCTTCCTTTTTTTTTCCCCCCATTGAAAAACGAAGAAAAGAGTAGAGCATCAAAATTAGGGTTCTTTATTTTGAAATTAAATTTCTATTGTTCCCAAATCGCAAATCGCAATTTTGCAAGGCTAGCTTTTGATTCTTTTGAATATAGGTATGCTTTAATTTTGGTTGGTTTTACTTTTTCGTTTGGTTCAGTATTACATGAATGATGATCAGGGCCGTTCCTAAACCTTAGAAGGCCCAGTGCTAAATGTTAAAAGAGGGCCCTAAATTTTTTTTTTATAATTTAAAAATCATTTCTATTGACTTCTTTGAGCCTTTTTAGAGGCAAACTCATCTATAATAGCATCAGTTGTAAGATTTTCCAAAATATCTTTTTCAATACACAAGATTGCTATCTATTTAATCTATCTTGCAACATTGTGATCTCAAATACGTTTTTAACAATTTTAATTTTTAGAAACTTCTTTTAGGCGATGCTACAATAACAGGCATAATCAACATGATCCTATAAACAATTGCAACATTTGGATAACAATCTATACTTTTCACAAATTCAAGAATATCAATTGCTGTCATTATCTCATTTGGCAAAGTCACTCTCAACATACTTAGTTCCATGAGTATATCATTTAGCTCAAAATTCGATGAGTTGTTATGGATAAGAGTGGATTTCAAATTCTCACAACATTTTCTCAATTCATCATCATTTAATGTTTTTAAAGTTTTAGAATCCAATAAAAAACCAAATATACTTTTAAATGCTTTCATTTCCTCAAATATACATTTTAAAGAAGCAATTGTCATATCCACAACAACCATAAAATAGTCAAATTTAAATGACTCTTCTGGCGATCGTGAAATTTCATCGTCTCCTCTCTCATCAAATTGTTTTTTCCTAAAAATACGATGCTTAGTTGAAAATATTGGCTCTATATTCATATCACATGCAAGACTCTCAGCAATTGTTAAACTTGAAGTAAAACCATCATTCCTATAGATTTTGATTGCAACGTTTTACTCACTGCATTAGTAAATACAATTTCATACCAAATGATCATATCAAGTAAAAATTCAAAATTTTCAATTGCATTAACTAAACTTTCATTTTCAGTCTTTGACTTTGCATCATCACAAACATTATATAATTCTAACAAAGCTTCTCTCACTTCAACATGTTGATATCATAGGTCTAACACTTTTAATACGACTTTCCCAACGTGCGTTTGACAAAGACTTTACCGTTTCTTTCACCCTATCAAGTAAAACTTTCCATCGTTTAGGAGAACCCGAAAATAAAGTATATATGCGTTGCACTACTCCAAAAAAAGAAACTGTTTAACACAAGAATACGCCGCATCACTAACAGTTAGATTAAGACTATGCCAAGCACATGGTATATACAACGCTCTTGGATTTATTTCAAGCAATATCTTTTGAACTCCTTTGTGTTTACCTTTCATATCGGAACCATTATCATAACCTTGACCTCTTATATTTTCAATAGTAAGATCAAGTGACTTTAACACTTTTGTTAATGCATTAAAAAGTCCTAAACCAGAGGTATCATCCACGGTTAGAAACTCTAGAAAATATTCTTCTATTTTAACTTTGCTACATGACATATCAACACATCATACTATTAATGTCATTTGTTCTTGATGACTGATATCTAGGGTGCAATCAAGAATTATTGAAAATATTTTGCCTCTTTAATTTTCTTAATGATAATACTCCTAACATTATCAGTCAAAATAGAAATAAACTCCTTCTGAATTTTATGACCAAGATAATGATTATGAATTTTATTATCTTGAATGCGTCTAATATGATCTTGCATCACAACATCAAACTCACCAATCATTTCAATTAGCTAGTCCCAAAAAATTCTATTATTATCTTGATATAGTTTCTCATTAGATCCTCTAAAGCCAAATAACATTTAGAAGGACATTTTACAGTTGCTACTATTTATTAGAACTTGTCTCCAACGATCTTTTCTTTAGAAAATTTTCATTGTAGGTCTTTATCAATTGTTTGATTTTATCTAATATCATTTTAATTCATTCCAAGAGTTCATATTCTTTATATGTTCAATAGAATTTTCATGGTCTTTATGCCCTTCACTAAGGTGCTTCCAATCTCTAAATCCGTCATTTGCTAAAGAAAATTTGTTTTTTTGAGATTTGAACAATTTACAAAAAAAAAAAAAAAACTTTATCCACATCTTTACTATATATCAACCATTTTTGATCTATTACCTCTCTATTACTTAATTTTTTATAATAATAATCATAGGAAAAATGTCTAGAGATTTATTTGGAAGGAAATACGAGATTCATTTATCTTATAGGCCCTTTTTCAACTACAATATCTTGTGCGCATATCAATATTATCCCAATTCTTAGGATCATTGATCTGCACCTTTTAGGTGTATTATTTTAGCACTTGTTATGGCAGTTCTCACGGGCTTTTGCCCAAGGTTTTAATATTTATTTGCAGTTTTGGAGATTAGGCCTGTGAAGAAAAGAATGTGCAAAAAAGTGAAAGAATTGGAGTGGACGAGTCAAGTCTGAAAAGCCCACACTATTTGTGGGCTAAAAGAGGAGGAAACCCGCAAGCAAAGCTGCGCACGGTTTGAAGAAGAAGCAAAAATAATCCAAAGCAGAGAAGGAAGTGGATTTGTGGAAAATTAAATCCAATTGGAATAAAGTAATCCGATCCAATTGGGTTTCAATTGGATTCTAATAGTGGTGCATCCGAACTCAAATTGGATTCCAATCCAAGTAGGCCAAATTAAATTGGATTCCAATTATCCAATTGGATTGCAATTTAATTAAATCCAAGTGGGCAGCCATGCGCAGGTTTGATGGAATATGAGGCAAAGCTTAAAGGAGAAGCAAAGAAGTTTTGGGCAATTACCAATCCAAGAAGGAATTAAAGAGAGAAGTTGGGAGTTACCAAATTTGAAGAAACTCCATGTGCTTAATTAATTCTCTTTCCAATTAGAAGAAGGTTTCCTTATTCCATTAGGAGATTGATTAGTAGCTATTTTGTTTCCCTATATATATGGGATGATTTCATACGAAATTACATACACCACTTATTAGAGAGAATAGTTTATTTAGTTTAATATTAGTCTCCACTCAAGATACTTTTCCCTTTAATATTTATTAGTTTGCACACAAGTTGTGCTGCTCTGTTTTCCTCTGTTCTGTTATGTTTGCTCTGTTTCAATCGGGACTTGGATTTTTCCCGACGGATAGTCTACCGTTTGGCCAAACCGCCGGGTACCAAATCGCGAATTCTTAAATTCCAGTACAGTATTCTTTTTTCTCTTTTAATGTCTTCTTTTATATTTATGTGTTTTTCGTGTTTTATCATGAGTAGCTAATTTATTAATTCTGGTATTATGTAAGAAGCCATAATCTATGCATGTATGAAACCTAGGAATTAATCTAAAGTCTAATGAATTATGTTTCTAAATTGCCTGTGTTTATATGTCTAATTACTAAGATTCTATTAAGCCTGATCAACTTAGTTTAATCTGGTAGAGTCAGTGAATGGCATAACTATGGGCCGAGTAGTACATGATTAATTGGGTAATAATTTCTAATGCATCGTCAGTAGGAATTATTAGTTTCGGGTTCTTCTAGTTCTTAATGCTTCTATTTGTTAATTAATAAGGTTTGCGAGGACTCGCAATCTGTTAGTTGACATAGTTAGAGAATAATTCCTTTGCGGGGACTTGCGGGGGATTATCGAGAATCTATGGGAGAATTGGGATTATTTGCGTGGATTCACGGTAATACTATAACTGAAATGGCATAAGTAATTAGACAAGTTAAGAGGTTTATGATTGCATGCATGAGATTAGGGTGAATTTACATAATACCAGAATTTTCTCTCATTAATTAATATCTGTTTAAGTCTTTTATATAATTATTAGTTTAATTATTATTTTGCTAAATTTAAGTGACAACTCTAAGGTCTCTCAAGAGACACAAAGGTGAGTACTAGTCATAGTTTGGTTTTATTTGCATGTTAAATTGGAATTAGAATTAAATTGCCGTCTCTGTGGATCGACCTTGTCTACTACTGTACTATATTTTATTAGCATCTTAATTGCAGGTTTTAAGTAGTACCTTTACTGTATTTGGTAGATCCACGACAAGTCTTATCAATCATTTATATCAACTAGAGAAAAAAGTTGTTTCTCACCACTTTCATTCTCATTGTTTGCCACATTATGATCTTTTTCATGCTCACTCAAGTTGTTTTCCACTTCACTAATAGGGTCAATTTCATTGGAGTCATTTACATTCTCATATAAATTTTCTTCATTTTCAGGAGCACTTGATTTTTTAACTAAAAATTTATTAATAGCACCTCTTTGTGATTCAACCAATTCATTTTGTCTTTTTCTTTTCTTCCTCTTTTCACATCCAAAAATATGTTGTTTAGGCATTATAACATAGTACACAACACAAAAGCACAAAAGAACAACACCTATAATGTACTATAGCACAATATCACTACAATTATAATGTGCAAAAATACTACTAAATCAAACAATTATTAAAACAATGATATTTAAATAAATTTATTATGAAAGAAACAATAGCACATGGAATAGTTAGCTAGTAATTTCCAATTCCAATATCAATGTATATTTGTTCTTGTTCTTCAAGTAATGGTTCAACAAAATTAAAGCAACATTAGTTCAACTGATTCAGTTGGGTTGCTTGCTCCTTCCCCAGTCTTCCTTTTTTTCCCACTTGATGACCATACTGCCAGCCAAGCCAAGAATAGGAACATCTCCCCTCTGCCCATGTCAGATCAGATCGACCTCATTCTTTTCTCTAAACTACTACCAAACCATCACTCCTTCTCTCTTTCATTTTACACAAAAAAAAAAAAAACGAAAAACTAGAAGGAGAAGATGCCTTCTAACCGGCCGGAGTCGTCATCGGTCATCATCATAATTCATCAATCATCTCCTTCTTACATGAATGATGATGATGACCGCTTGTAGGGATCGCTTAAAACACACGCCCACAGAATGGCACGCACACACACCCAGCACACACACACACACACACAGCACACCAAACACACACAGAGCATATATGTTCATCACATGTGACCTCATATGCGGGTCAGATCTGCTTTACATGCAGTCTGACCTGCGAAGGTCAGTTAGGAAGACAAAACATACGGGTTGGGCGAGTCGAGAAAAAAAATGCAACCCGCGGGTTGACCCTAATCTGGCCCAATCCAAGCCATTAGAAGCGAGTTAATGTTGGACTCATGACCCGTTCAATCCAACCCAATGGGTTAAAAAGGCAGATGAATTTGAGTCGGGTTGATGGGACATGGATCAATTTGCCTACTCAAAGATGCAAATTTCAAACAGAGCAAGGATAAAACCATTAAAAATGGTTAGAAAGAAATCAGGAGTCTTGCTTATAGGATTGGAGGCATATATGTAATCCAAGCACAAGTTAAGCAATCATCGGGAAAAAGAGGCTTCAAGAAATTTCTCAAGAGATTAGATCTCTTCACATGGCTGTGATACATAAATTCTTTCTCCCTTGCACAACAAGTTGACAGATCATTGACATGTCCTTGTGATAACTGTATTGAAGGACAATGACTGGTTTATGGTGGCCGGCCGGCCGGCCGGCTGCATATTTTGAAATATGCATTAATCGATCACAAATCGACAATGTGCTGAATGGCTTGTTGATTTGCCCTTTTACCTTATATTAAC
>VMRK01000194.1:0-47801 GCA_016801395.1 Leptodermis oblonga
CAGCATCTACTTTTTACATTTTCAATACACTTTTTACATTATAAAACTATTTTCCAAATTTTTTTTTCAAAATCGTTTTCAAAGCGCTCAAAAAGAACATGCCCTAAATCTTGAATATGTCGGAGTCACTTTCCAATTATATTACCAAGCTTATTAAATCTGTATTTGAGAGGTTAAGCGTGTGTGTATAGTTTGCGCACCTTATATCGATCAGCGTAGATTTCTAGTAACTTTGGAGATGTTGGTAGAATTTCCGTTTTCCACTAAAGAGTCTACTTTGACTAATGTACAATTTATTATAAATATTAACGTACGTATAACACCTAAATTAGTTAATTTGACACACTTTATTCCATTTATATTCTTACTTATTAAGTATGGGCTAACTGTGAACCACACATGATTATATTAGTAAAGGTAAGAGAAATAAAATTTTGAAAGTGAACTCTTATATTAAAAAAAATATATATTTTTCAAAATGGACCATTCTAATATAACAGAGGGAGTAGTAAGATATATGTGACGAGTTTTGGGACGCGCATTAATTAGCTCCTACGATTGTAGAAAGCTCCTACGCAAAATTTTTATAAACCCGATTCATACATGTGACGGGTTTTGACACGCGCGTTAATTAGCTACTGAGTCCCTCTAAAGCATTAGTATTTTGCTTGTTGCTTTTCTTTTTTGAGTTTTTTCTGAATATTTTCCTTGTTGCTTTTTCTGTTTTGAGTTTTTTTTCACCCTTAAAATGATACTTCAATATAGTATTACTGATACTCGTGAACAATATTATAGTTACTGTTCACCAGTACTAGTATGACTTTATTTATTTATTGTTCTTAAATACTATTTCAGAAGAGAAGCTACTCCTGAACAGACGATCTGATGTGCACAACTTTTTTTGAAAATATGCATATCAATTTTAGTCTAAAAAGTATCACGTGAATGTTATAAACAAGTGCATTATGTATAGCATCTAATCTATCGTGTATCATGTATAGCCTCTGAAACTGAATTATCGTGAGGATTGCTCATATTATCATATTTAGATTTATGAGTGTAACTGCTGAAATATATATTGTGTATCGCATAAACCTCTGATGTATTGCATTTCACTTATTATAACTTCTAATGTATTACTTTTTATTTTTTTAAATATAAAAAATTGGCCTTGGTGAAAATAAGAAATTGATTTTAAGGCTTAAAGAATCATTTTTAAAAAATAGAAAGAAGAAGAACTATCGCCTGTGTTAAAAGTTGTATTTTTTTTTTTCCTTCTTTTTTTAGATAACAACTGATTAACTGGTTAGGAGGCTTGAAGACCCTTTATTAAAATTAAGATGACAATTGCCAGAAATCAAAGGTGGCGTAATGAACCATACCTTGTAATTCACAAGCAAAGAGTAGCACTTCACTCTTCAAGAGTAGTATTTCTACTCTTCTGAAATAGCATTACTTTCATTTTTTTTTTTTTTCAATTCTTTTCTTCTTAAGTGCTACTCCCAAAGTGTTTTAGTGCTAGTCTTGAAGAGTATCACTTGTACTCTTCTAGAGTAGCAATACTACTTTTCTCAAATAGCACTTTCAATTTTTTTCTTTTTAATAAATTTCTTTTTCTTCTTAAGTGCTACTCACCTTGTACTCTTATAGAGTAGCACTTCTAGTCTTCTGAAATAATACTTTTGTTCTTTTTTTAAAAAAATTATTTTTCCTCTTAAGTGCTACTCTTCTATTGATCACTTCTAGTTTTCTGAAGTAGCACTATCAGTTTTTTTCTTTTTAAAAAAGAAAAAAAAGAATTTCTTCTTAATTGCTACTCCGAAAAAGTATCACTTCTACTCTTCTGATGTAGCACTTTCAATTTTTATTTTTTTTCCTTTCCTTCTTAAGTGCTACTCTTCACGTGTACTTTTGAAAAATAGCACTTATACTGTTCTAAGGTAGTCATTACAGTGTTTTTTTTTTTTAAAAAAAAAAGAACTCATTTTTGTTGTTAAGTGATATTCCTGAACAGTAGTAGCGCTTTCAATTTATTTATTTTTTTGTTTCTCTTCTGGCTTTGATTTGCTCACACGTTAAAGTGATACCTGAAGATAGTTTTACTGATACTTCGGAACAATACGACTAATATTGTTCAAAAATATTTCTTTTTTAGTCAATTTCTTTTTTTTCCCTTTTTTTTTTTTTTTGTTCATCCTTCAAATGATACTTGAATAAAGTATCATTTCATATTTTTCAAGTATCAGTTAAAATAATATTTTTCCCTTTACCCTATAATATAGCAGCCCCTCATTCCTTCCATTTACAAAACTCTAATCTTTCAGTAAAGAAACGTTTCGACGCTCGCCCAAAATCCATACATCATTGCCATCGTCGTCCGAATTCAGTCCTGGCATGAAGCAACCCTCATTCATAAGTCACTGATCATTGGTGGGAATGTGAACATGCTTTGAAAAGCTTTTGCTGCTTCGTTTCGCAAACTTTCATGCAAAAGACGCAAAGTGTGGTTCTTACGGAGAAAGAGAGCAAGATCTGTTGTGGTATCTCCTCAAATTCCTAATACAATTAGTATTGGGTCAGGCTTTCTAATTATGACTAGATTAGGAAACTAAGCCCAATAGGGTTTCTCTAGTTTTATTATAAACAGACATTGTTTGTAATAGACTAGATGTAGTAGTCAGAGCAGAAAGCAGTAGACAGATCTTATTCTAGACAGAGAGAATGCTAGAGAGAACTGTAGAGGGGAAGGATAGAATACAATTGAGGGCAAAGAGATTAACTCTTATATTCTGTAATTCTCTGTTTGTTTGGAATAGTGCGTATTCCCGTGGATTAAACCACATTAAATTGTTGTGTTTTCTTTTCTATTTTCAATTCCACTACAGTGTCTTGTTGGAATATTTCTTCCAACAAGTGGTTTAAAGATCGTGAGGGGGTGTTTTTCCTAACAAGTGGTATTAGAGCCAGGACCAATAGAAAAATCAGAAAAGAAAAAATCGAAAGGGAGATTTGCGCAACAGGAGTTCCTACGGTGCTGCTCGGGCCTTATTTTGGGGGTGAATCAAATTAAGAAGGCAAGGTATTTTTAATTTGATTGTGAGATTGATTTCAGAAAGAAGTGAAAGGGGAATTTCTTATTCTTTTGGGGTTAATTGGGTTTTACTAAGAACGTCTTCTGTCGGCTTGTGTTGCAGTAATCAATTTGGTTTGTAGAATTTCTTTCGCCGTAGTGCCGTACCAATTGATGCTTAATTGTGGAGGTTGCATCAATATTTTACTGGATTAATTTTTTGTGTGGCTGTTGAAAGATTGTGGTTAACCTAGAGGCATTAGCTTGTAAGCCCAAGTTGTTTGGTTGTGGGGCCCGCGAGTTTTAGCAGAAAGGTGAGACTTTGACTAATTTATTTGTGTACGGTAGGTGAAGCAAATAATTAGATCTAAATTATTTTGGGGTAATTTTCACTGGAAACTTACGGTTTTGATATTGCGGGTTACTTTAATTTTGGTTCAAATAATTTAACCTTTTTTGGATCAATTTTAAAGATGCCTGAAAGGAAGTTTGAAACTCCACTGTTCGATGGGAAGACAGATTTTACGATGTGGCAGTGCAGGATTCAAGATTTACTGGTGCGGGATAAACTTGATTTGACACTTGAAGATAAGAAGCCCAAAGGGATGAGTGATAGAAATTGGGATACAATGAAGAAGCGAGCAGTTAGTACGATTCGACTTGCACTTGCTCCAGAGTTTAAATATAGTGTGTTGAAAGAGAAGACACCGAAGGGGATCTGGGACAAGTTGGAGAGCATATATGCGTCAAAGTCACTAACAAACAGGTTGTGCATGAAAATGGACCTCTACACCTTGAAGATGAATGAATGAGGGAATTTTCATGATCATGTGAATGTGTTCAATCAGCTAGTATGCCGACTTCAAAATATAGGAGAGGAAGTTGAAGATGAAGAGCAGGCTTTGTTGTTGCTGTCTTCTTTACCATTGTCTTATAAACCGGTTGTGCAAACAATGCTTGTTGGGAGAACAAGCTTGACACTTGATGATGTTGTTACGCAACTGAGGGAGAATGAGAAGATAATGAGGAAGCAGATTATGCATGGGGGAGAGGAAACACTAGCTGTTGCAAAGAGTTCAGATCGAGGGAGGAGTCGTTCGCGAGGGAGGAGTGACATTCGTGAAAGATCTCAGCCGAGAGACTACAATAATTTAGAGTGTTATTACTGTGGGGAGAAGGGTCAGATCCAATACACTTGCCCTATCATGAAAGAAGATTTGAAGAGCTTGAAGGAGATGAAGAGGAAGGGCAAAGAGAAGATAGACGATTCCGCAAGCACGAATGTTGTGCATGATAATTATGATGTGTTGATGAAAGATATTGAGTCAAGCAGCTTAGGTTGGGTGATGGATTGTGCAGCATCTGTGCACATATTTAGAGATAGATCATGTTTTCATACTTTGCAAATTGATGGAGATTTTGGACAAATCGTTGTGGGGAGTGGTCAGAAGATAAAGATTGAAGGTGTTGGTACCACACTTCTCAAGACTCACAATGGTGATATGAGAAAATTGACTGATATGAAATATTCGCCTACTTGTGCTGATAACATAATTTCGTTGGGAAGATTATGTTCTCGTGGGTACAGATTTACAGGTGATGGAGATTTCTGCAAAGTATTCAAAGGAGATGAGTTGATTCTGCAAGGGACGAGGAGTAGTCACCACATCTTTTATGTTGGTGATTTGAAAAATGGGTCTTATGCTGAGTTTGGCATTCAAAAGGAGGAGTTGAAGCAGAAGAAGAAGAAACAAGTCTCATTTTCTGATGATGTTATTATACATAGGACTTTGAGTCGAGGGAGGATTTGTTGTGGTATCTCATCAAATTCCTAATACAATTAGTACTGGGCCAGGCTTTCTAATTATGAATAGATTAGGAAACTAAGCCCAATAGGGTTTCTCTGGTTTTATTATAAACAGACGTTATTTGTAATAGACTAGATGTAGTAGTCAGAGCAGAGAGCAGTAGATATATCTCATTCTAGACAGAAAGGGTGCTAGAGAGAACTGTAGAGGGGAAGGGTAGAATAGAATTGAGGGCAAAGAGGTTAACTCTTATATTCTGTAATTTTCTGTTTGTTTGGAATAGTGCATATTCCCGTGGATTAAACCACGTTAAATTGTTGCATTTTCTTTTTGGTTTTCAATTCAGCTGTAGTGTCTTGTTGGAATATTTCTTCCAACAAGTGGTTTAAAGATCCTGAGGGGGTGTTTTTCCTAACAAGATCTATGTCTAAAGGTATAATGTTTTTATTGTTTTTATTTTTCAGTTTAGTGTACTGAATTTAGATTAAATCGGCACCCCTACAACTGATTTGATCGAAAATCTGCATTTATGTTAGTTGTTTGTGTGTTTTTCTTTTTTGCGATTTTTAAAGTATTGCATGTTTTTATGTTTTTTTAATTTTATTTTATGAAATTTTGTTTAGATCAAATCCGCACCCCAACAATGCCATTTGATCTATAATCTTTGTTTATGTTAGTTTTTTTTTTTTTTTTTTTGCATTTTTTTAGGGTATTACATATTTTTAGGGTTTCTTTATGTGTTATTGTGTTTAGATTGAATCAGCACTCCTGTCGTTCAATTTGATCTAAAATATTTGTTCATTTCAAAAAAAATTCCACTGAATGGTTCTAGGTGGCGTTGTTAATGTGTTTAGATCGAATTAGCATCCCTATAGTGCGATCCATCTAAAATCTATGTTTATTTTAGTTTTGTCTTTATTTTCGTTCTTTATAGGGTACTGTTTTTTTAAATACAAGTTTTTCTGGAAAATATCAAACCCAATTTATGGTTTAATGCTTTTTTTTTTTCCACGCAATATTTGAATCTGTTTTTCCGAAATTTTAAAAACGATTTCTGCTGTAATGTCATTTTTTTTAAAAGCTATTTTTGAATCTTACTGTTCTTAATTAGTGCGAATTAAATTTCATGCAGTGCTAGTCAATTTGGTTTTTTATGTGTTAAATATGTATTTTTATATCTTGTAGGGCACAATATTCTCCCTTCTCCCCCCCCCCCCCCCCCCCACCCACCCCCACCTTAGCCATTTTGCGTATATTTAAGCTGATTGATGGTTGGTGTTGGTTGAAAACTAAGAAAAAATAGAGTTTAAAATAGTCACTTGTTTTAAGCTCTTTGGATTTTCTTGCATTATATTTGCCAATTTAATTATTAAGTGGGCAGGTGTAGTGGATGGAAAAATCACTGGCTCACCCTGAGGTTGCTCAGACACGGTTTTGCTGCCATTCTATTAGGACAAAATGCTTCTCGAGATCAGGAAAATATGAAAGTGTGACAAAAAGACCTAGAGCCAAACTGGTGAGTGGGGTGTTAAGAGCAACCTAAGAAAGGCACAATAAAAGCCTTAGAGAAGCAGTCTAAAGCTAACCCTAAACCCTTTATCCAAATCAATTATGACAATAGCTTTAGATTATTTTTCTTCAATTTCATTCACGGAGTTTTTAGTATAAACTCTTCCTCCCATGTTTGGCCTTAGGTTGCTCGATCTACACCCCATTCCCCAGTTTGGCCTGAGAAAGATGAAAGGAAATATGAAAATGGTTCAAGAAAAACCTAAGACTAGCTATTGCATGATTTGGAGGATGAAGGAAAATATGAAAGCGGTTCAGGAAGAACCTAAGGCCAAACTAGAGATGTAGATAGGAAACTATTAATGTTTATAAGATTTTGTATTAGATTGTACGTAATAGATTGGAAAAATTATCTTGGATTGTAATAGAACTTATATAATATACAATAAATTTGATATTAAAAACTAAATCCGTAAAGTTGACTCTGAACTATTTGTATTTAGTTCACAAATTTTTATACCATTTTTAAATACTTTTGTTAATTAGTATATATGTTGCGTAATTTTTTTTATCTTAAAATTTTACACCGGTGTAAGCCTTTTAACACTGGATTTAAAAATATCGGTGTTGAAGACACGATATTTTTAATACTGCATATCTTTTGCACCGCCACAAAAAGCGCAAACTTAGTACTAAAGTGATTTTAAAACGGTAGTGTGAGTATATAATGATTTAGAAAATTTGCATTAATCTTTGTGAATAAAATTGGCTATCACATTGAGTCCCCACTATTTCAATTCTGTGATTATTTTGGTCCTGTAATGGCAAATTAGAACCAACTAATGCCTGACGGACAAAATCACAATTTTCTTTAGTGGTTAAAAAGAAATTAATAGGAAAAAGGAGTAGTGATTTACTCCACGTATGAAGTTATAACAATTAATATTGATGATGTTATAAACTTCTTGTAGTTAAAAAAAAATCAAAAATAAAAAGGTTACCTTATTGTCTTTTGTGGTGGAAAAATAGAAAAAAGGAGTAGTGATTTACTAAGTTCGAGAATGACATAAAAGTTTGAATTAAGTACAAAACGATTAAGAATATTGATTCAGAAAACTTGCACACTTTATCCTTATAATCTTTGTAATTAAAAGTAATAAATTTGGCCTCGTTAATTTTTCTAAAACTACTAGTGCATTATGGTCCCCAAAATAATAAATAATCACCCCTATTTATATATAATGGCCCAATCTTCACCCCTATTTGTAGAGTTCATTTGTGTGCGCATCACAAGTGTTTCCATTCAATTGTGCTATCAAAGTATGAACCTAGTCAAGATATGATGCCAAATGAAACATTGCTAACCAGCACAATACATAATAAATAATTATATTAAAATAATCACCCCAAGTAAAAATATTATCAATTTTAAGGGTTAAAGTATCGTTTGTAAAAAAAGTGTCGTATGTGTTAAAAAAAATGTATCACCTGTTTAGAAAATGCATCAATTTTAACAATTAAATATTGCATATAAAAAGAAGTATTGTTTATATATATATACTTCTGTCGATAATAAAAAAAATTGTATCATTTATAGTGAAGAAAACACATAAATTTATTTTTTGAACTAAAATAATGCATGTTGAACAACTAGATGCTCTGATAAAAGACTGTCCCAGAATGTAAACTATTATAAATGTAACACTTTTAATGGGAAAAAAATAATAAAAAACATGACAGTAATTTCAGCATATGTGGAGTACTAAAAGTTTGTGATGCATAGTTATTGCACTAATGCTTATTTTCTCAACTAATTGTTGATAGATTGTGTTTCTTATGATTTATGACATGAGAGCTATTAATACTCGGGCCACCAGTCGTGGAATGGAAAGGGCAGACTGAAATATGAGAACGATAGATAGAAAGATACGATTCTCATCTATTCATCTTCTACAGAAAACAGACTAGGTTACCCTCGAGATTTGCTGAGTACACTGCCCTGGTCCAGATTCGTAGTCAAGTCGATAAACGCATTCGATATATGAAAAGCTAAATTTAACGTGCATATTTTTTTATTACTGGTGATATTTCTACCTTTTAAATCAATACGTGTATTTTTTTTTTTACTACAGAGAATCTTTGTTCTAACCTTAACTGTGAGATATGCAATTATACGTGATACATCATATGTTATAAACGATACGATACATAAGGAATGGAAATAACATGTAAAAAATATTTTGTCTAATCATACCCATGTTAGTCAAACGACGTCGTTTATTTTACATAAAAAGAAGAGTGAACTGTCCAAAATGTACCTTTTTTTTCTACCATATCCGGTTTGGAAGCTAATTAAACTTTTTTATTTCCTAGAAATGTCACTATACTTTTCAAAACATGCCAAAAATGTCATATTTGCGATTTTGGCCATTAACACACTACAACAAAATATGGCATGAGTGTCTCACAAGCACTTTTTAAGGGGTACTTTTGTCCTCCATTATAAAAATACTTTTTTAATTATTCTCTTCTCCACCTCTCTCCTTCAAACCTCCTCCACCTTCTTCCTTCACCACCACCGCCACCTATTTAGCCTGCTGCAAACCCAAAATGTAAAATAACAAAACTTCTAATAACTCATCCAAATTCATGAAATCCCGAAAAGGACCAAATAACATATGTGTGTTCACGAATGAGATCTAAATCAAATAATTAAGAATCTACAATTAATTAAATCGCCTCAACTAATTAAGAACTTGCAATCAAATTAAGAACAATAAAATTAAAATCAAAACTGAAACAAGAAAGAAATGGAAAAGAAAGAAAGTGGTCAAGTTGCTAGTTAGTGGACGGCGACGGAACAGAGTTGCGGTTGGCGGCTCGACTAAATTTTCAAGCCTATGGCGACATCGGGAACTGCAGTTCTGTGTAGATGGTAGATGAAAATCGTTGTGGTCGTCGTTTTGGTGTAGACCAGCTGTTGTTGCGGATGGAAGAAGAAACACCAAGCGATCGCGATGGTGAGGGAAGGAGAAGTTGGATTCACGATTGGGGAGAAAGTGACGTCATTTTCCAATCAATCACTTCAAGCTTTCTCAACCAGTCAACATTGATAAGAATCGGGAACCTCCGGGGAGAAGATGGAGGCGAAAGAACTAGGAAGTCATTGTGTGTTTGTCCAAGATGAACACCAAGCTCTCTTATAAATGAATAAAATAAATAAATGAGAGAGTGGTGGTGATGGTGGACAAAGTGAGGATTGTGCTATTTGGAGTGGGTGTGGACTTTGGAGAAGACGTTAATGGTGGAAAAGGTTGGTGGTGAGGGTTTGAGGGGAGGGATGCGTGAAATTGGGGCGGTGGTGATGTGGTAGTTTTTCGGGGATTTTGCTTCACCCGGGTTGTTGGTTTTTTTTTTTGGAAGAAGATGAATAGTGTTTTTTTTTTTTTACTTTTTATTGGTTGCTGACAAAAATACTCTTAAAAAAATGCATGTGAGACACATATGCTATTCATTCCGTTAGTTTTAACGAAAAAACGCAAAAATGACATTTGTGGCTCGTTTTTGAAAGTATAGTGACATTTGTGGGAAATAAATAAGTTTAGTTACCAAACCGGACAGGGTAGGAAAGTAAATGTACATTTTGGGCAGTTCACTCTAAAAAGAATATATTGAAACAACTCAGTTTGACCTTTAAACTATGTGGTTTGATTAACTTGGATACAATCGATTGACATAATATTTTGGATATGTAATCTTCTCTCATAATTAGCAGCTAACTCATAAACACGATACATAAACAATTACACGTGATTCATTAAAGAGATTATATGCGGTACAAAACATCACAACCTATATACAATACGCATGTTTTCAAAATATAACCGTTATACATCAGATGGTAAATTCGATAAGAGCTTCGTCGAACACTTTAGTTATATTTTGTCCTAAACTTCCATTCTTTTTCGTTTATTTTCAAGAAAATCACCTCTTTTGGAATAAAAAAGTTACACAAAGAAACAACTCTATTTTCTACAAAATTTAAATTTCCCTCTACATTCTTACTCACATTTTTTCAAAAACTAACATAATCATTACACTTTTTCTCTCTCTTACATAATTTCTTATAAAAAAAAATTCCCTCCAAAACAATTTCTTTCCCAAACCAAAATATTTTCCAAATTGGTCACCAAAAGAACAAAGCCTTAAGTTATATTTTACGTGGTTACAAACACTTTAGTCATAATTGGCAAACGCATGAATGTCTAAACGAGGACGCGGTCTTTTGGGTTTAGAACTGCAGAAAGGTTGGTAATGTGGATATATACTATTACGTACGAATAGTCGTCACTAACATTTAATTGATAGTGTTCGAGATCACATAAAATTAATTGTAAGCTTAAATTTACGGTATGTTTAAACGCATGGAAGGAAAATGCTAAACGCAGGGAATGAGAGATAATATTTTGTTTATATACCTATATTGCCCTTTCCCGCTCATAACTCCCACCAACCCCACCATTCCCACTTGCCCCACTATTATTATTATTCCTTTGAAATTTTATTGTTATTATTATTTATTTATTAATCTTTTATGATTAATTGTTAAAAGTAAACATTGTAATTAAGTTTGTATAATTTAGACATAATGTATTGTAAATTCATTTTAATTTATTTAATATTGGAATTATTTTAATTTTTATGTGTGTATTTTTTTTTGTGCGTTTATCTGTATTATATATTGAGACACCTTAAATTTCCTTTAAAAAAAATAATTTCTTTATTATATAGTAGTAAAAACAAGGGCAAACACTTCAAAACTCCTCCTGTGATTTTTGAAAGTTAAACATCACCCCTTGTACAAAAAAAAAAGCTATTTATCACCCCCTGTGCTTTTCTGGACTCTGTAAAGTGATAAAAATGACCAATTTACCCTCATATTAACCCTCAAAATACCCAAATTACCACCCAAAAAAATTTCAAAAACCATTCACTTCATCTTCCGTAATCGGAGATGAAGATGAAGAAGACGAAAAAACTTGCAAACGGAAGATGAAGAAGTGAATGGTTTTTGAAAATACTTTTTTTTTTTTTGTTGGGTAATTTGGGTAATTTGAGGGTTAATGTGAGAATAAGTTGGTCATTTTCATCACTTTACTGAGTCCGAAAAAGCACAGGGGTATGATGAGTAGCTTTTTTTTTTGTACAGGGGGGTGATGTGTAACTTTCGATAATCACAGGGAGTTTTGAGGTGTTTGCCCTAAAAACAATTTTGAATTTTTTTTTACTGTAACATTAAGATCACGCTATTTCTTTTTAATTGAGAAACTAAACAACAATTTATGTGTTTGGAGTAATAAAAACTAACAGAGTTAAAAAATATTTGGCACTTAACTATGACAAAAAATATTTATATTTTAAAAAAATATTAAATTAATTTTTTTTCTTTTGAATATAATTTATATTTAATTGATTGGAATTAAATATTTAATTAAGTTTGGAAAAGAAAAATATTTTTTTCACTGTAACATTAGTATTAGTGGTTACCATAGAAAAATTGCTTATGTTTTTTTTAGATTAAAAAAAGAATAAAAGTTACCATTTTATTAATTTTTAAACATTTACATTTAATTATGTGAACCATTAATTATTTAAAAAAATTGCAACATGCAAAAATATGAAAAAACAAAAAAGAAGAAAAAAAAAAAAGAAAGAAGCTCCTAACTCTCTTCTGGATTTCAAACTCTTAGCTCCAGAGGTAGGAGTTAGGTGGCCTAACTCCAGAATCCGAAACTCCAAAAAATGGAGTTAGGTTCTAACTCCAATTTCTGGAGTTTCGGATTCCTAAATCCAGAAGTTGGCGTTAGGCGGCCTAACTCCAGAAATTGGAGTTAGGGCCTAACTCTATTTTCTACAGTTTCGGATTCCTAACTCCAGCAGGGGTAAGGAAATGGGGTTAACCCCTCTTTTGGCAAACTAATGCTGTCGGAAAAAGGGTGCAAAGTAATGCTGCTAGGAAAAACTCCCTTTTTCCGGCAAAAAATAGTGCAGCAGAATGACACCCAGCAAAGGGGTTTCATATCAGTTGCGCTTTTTTGGGGCAAAAAATGGTGCAGCAGAATGAAACCCAACAAGGGGGTTTCATATCAGTTGCGCCCTCTCAACTGATATGAAAAACCCTTGCTGGGTTTCATTTTGCATTTTTGCAGCCACTGACCGAACCAATATGGTGTTTTTGTTATAAAAAAAAATAAAATTATGGGTTCCAGCCTGTTACAATCCCAGAAGGAGAGGGAAAGATAGTAGAATTTTTAGAGAAAAAGAGAGGAAGAATGAGAGAAGGGAAAAGGATATTTCTTATTTCATATCTGGGATGATGTCCATAGATGTATTTATAGAGGAAGTGGAGGCTCCCTTTACAGTACTAGAATTGAAATTACATTAGTAAAATTGACTAATTCTTGGAAATTAAGTGAATAAAATCAACAGGAAGGTTGCTGGAATTCTGGAGCTGCTCCAACAGCTTAGGAAAGACTTGGACTCAAAGGATGTTGTCCCTATCCCAGAGTAGTTCATCGAGGGGTTCGAGGTGCGCTGTTCCAGGAGTGTAAGTGAGGATGTGAGGGGGTTTGATTATGTAGACGGCTTCAAAGGGGCCATGCCTATCGAGGAGTGAAGAGATGTGTTGTAACTATATTCTGCCCGAGCTAACCACTCGGTCCAACGGCGGGGCTGATCCCTTGAAAAGCATCTGAGGTACTATTCGAGGGTGCGGTTAGTGACTTCGGTCTGCCCATCTGACTGGGGATGATAGGCGAAGCTCATGCTCAATTTTGTCCCTTGTAAGCGAAAAATCAGCTGCCAGAAGAAGCTGATGAAAATCTTGTCTCGATCGCTTACAATGGATTTAAGGAACCCATGTAGGCGAACAATCTGCTCGACGAAGGCTTTAGCTATAGAGGCTGCAGTGAATGGGTGTTTCAACGGCACAAAGTGGGCATACTTGGATAGTCTGTCGACAATGACCATGATAACGGAAAAGCCTTTGGAGATGGGTAGCCCCTCCACAAAGTCCATGGAGACGTCCTGCCAAATTTGAGTCGGCACAGCCAAGGTTTAGAGGAGGCCAGCCGGTTTGGAGTGACTCTTGAACCGTTGACAGGTGGTGCAACCCTTGATGAACTCTTTGACACTTCTCGTTATTCCCAACCACTCGAAACTGAGGCGGATATGGCCCAAAATTTTCTAAAATCCAAAGTGCCCCCCAGGACTGGAAGAGTGGCAATCGGCCAGAATGAGAGGAATGAGGGTAGACTTAGGGCTCAAGTATAGTTTACTACCTGTGTACCAGATTCCCGCCCGGTGAACCAATGGAGAGTGAGTTGAACCCATTTGGAAGGATTGGTAGAAGGGGTCGGCGGTGACCTCTTGTTGAAGGGTGACCACCACTCGGCGCGGGGCCCAGAGGTGGCAATGGCTTGAAACTAGGCCACGCGGGAGAGGGCATTCGCGGCAGTGTTCTCGGCGCCTTTCAGATACTAAATGTCGTAGTCATATCCCATAATTTTCTGTAGCCAACGAGTCTGTGCAGTAGTAGTGATACTTTGCTCCAACAAATATTTAAGGCTCTGGTGATCCGTACCAACGGTGAAGGGTTTGCCGAGGAGATATGGCCGCCATTTGCCAATGGCTTTAACTATGGAGAGCATTTCCTTCTTATAGGTGAACCAATAGAGGGCCTCGCTGTAGTAGGTGATCGGCTGCTTGCTTTGGGACAACACGGCGCCTATTCCAACGCCACTTGCTTCGCACTCTACAACAAACTTTTGTGTGAAATCGGGTAGAACCAAGACAGGGGCCGATGCGAGAGCGGATTTGAGGAGGGTGAAGGCTTGTTCCACAATGGCGTCCTATCGAAATCCTTCTTTTGAAAGGAGATGGTGAAGTGGGGCGGCGATGATACTGAAGTGGTGGATAAATTTACGGTAACACCTGGAGAGGCCTAAGAACCCTCTGACGGCCTTGATGGATTTGGGAGTGGGCCAGTCGCTAACTACCTGGATTTTTGTGGGGTTGACTTCTACTTCAGTCGGGGAAATGATGTGGCCCAGATAGTCTACCTGGGTGACGCCAAACCTGTATTTGGATTCTTTCACAAATAATTGGTTAGTTTCTAGGATTTCAAAAACGGTGCGTAGATGTCGGAGGTGGTCGTCCCACATTTTGGAATATACCAGAATGTCGTCAAAGAATACGAGGATGAAGAATCAGAGGTAAGGCCAGAACAAATCACTCATGAGGTTTTGAAAGGTGGCTGGGGCATTCGTGAGGCCGAACGGCATGACCAGGAATTCATAATGGCCATCATGTGTTCGGAAGCCATTTTAGAAATGTCATTATCGCGCATTCATATCTTGTGGTACCCGGCTGTCAGATCCAGCTTTGAGAAAAGTTTTGCGCCAAACAGCTCATCTAGCAGGTTATCGATGACCGGAATAGGAAATTCATTCTTGACAGTGAGCATGTTCAAGGCTCGGTAATCCACACAAAATCTCCAACTTCCGTCGGGTTTACTAACCAGGCGGACAAGGGAGAAGAAGAGACTTTTACTGGGTCAGATAAGGCTTCAGTCGAGGAGTTCGCATACCATTTTCTCGATTTCTTTTTTTTTGAAAATAGGGGTACTGGTAGGACCGGACACTAACAGGGCTTGAATGGGGATGGAGTGTGATAGGGTGATCATGGCGTCGGGTGGGCGGAAGGCGAGCCTTGTTTTGAAAATTAGGTGAGAATTGGGTGAGGAGGTGCTGTAAATCTTGTGGGTTTTGGTAGTGGGTTGGGCTCAGCCAAAATAGTGCAAAGGAAAGCAGGCATGTGAGGTGAGTGAAGGTCCTGGGAGGTGAGGGGCTTTAGGGAAAGGGGCTTCTAGCCCGTCAGGGTGTGGAGTGTGTCTCCAGCCCAATATGAAATGGTTAATGCATTCAAATTCGTCTGGACTAATCCAAGAGTGCGGAGCCACTCTACGCCTAGAACTAGTTGACACGATTAGTTGCCGTTGGAGGGTGAGGCTGGCGATGTGGCAGGAAACTTCGCACTGGATCTGGTCACCATTCGCGATGGTGACCTGGAGGTGGCGAGTCCGTTCGATCGGAATTCCCAGCTTCTTAACTAGACTGGCATCGGCGACATTGTGGGTACTCCGACTGTTGATGAGGACCGTGACGGGCGTGCTGTGAACGTGGCCTAAAATTAGAAAGGTACGGGGGTGAGAGGTACCTGAGACCACGTGGAGAGAGATCACCGGAGTGCCTTCCTCGGGAGTCTCAACATCCATGTCCGGTAGCTTCTCACCGCCGGTGTCTGGTTCGTCGAAAATTATGAACAGTTGCGGTCAAGTGCATCGGTGCCCCTTGAAGTATTTTTCGTCACAGTAAAAACATATTTTTTTGTCTCTACAGGCTTTGGATTATCATAGGTGAGGGTCTTAAAAACTGGTGTCGCAGAAGGTGACGGGTTGGTCGTCGTGGCGGAGGAGGGTGGTGGTTCTGCTGCACCTAATAGGCTATGTGGGGTGTTGTTTCGGTTGAAAAATCGAGAAGGGGGTGGCCGTGGGTGAAGAGATTTTTGTTGTTGGAATTTCTCGTCCACTAGCCGTGCGAGGCCGATGGCGGTGGCAAGGGTGCGGGGCTGTTTCATCTTGACTTCGAAACATATGTCGTCTCGAAGGCCAGCAATGAACGTACTGACCATGAAGGATTCTAGAAGGTCATCTACTTGGTGAGAGAGGCGTTCAAAATTCTCTTGGTAAGCTTTGATGGTGGTATTTTGTTTGAGTCGAGCTAGGGACTCCGCCGGGTCTTCGAACTCAGTCGGACCAAATCGAATTAGGAGTTGGCGGGTGTATTTCGACCAAGAGTGTGGCCCACAATTCTTTATTAGTCACTGGAGTGCCACACCGTCGAGGTGAAGGGCGGCAAGGAGAACTTTCTGTTCTTTGGGAGTGGTCCAATAGGAGAAGAATTGTTCTGATTTATAAACCCTCCCCATGGGATTATCTCCTGTGAATTTAGGGAATTGTAACTTTGGGTCGTTGTAGGAATGGCATGGTAGGGAGGAGGCTGAAGTTTATGGTCCGTCGATGGAGGGTCAGTTGAGGCGGAGGTTTTGAAGCCCCATCATGCTGGTATGTAAGGAGGCTTGAATCTGCTCGATAGTGGATTCATGGCATTCTAGCGCCTCTGTAACCAGCTCGCGAAATTCTATTTGTGTCTTGTTTCAGGTGTCCATTGGTTTAGAATCTTATGCTCTGATTCCAAATGTTACGATCCCAGAATGAGAGGGAAAGATAGCAAAATTTTTAGAGAGAAACAGAGGAAGAACGAGAGAAGGGAAAAGGATATTTCTTATTTCATATATGGGATGATGTCCACAGATGTAGTTATAGAGGAAGTAGAGGCTCCCTTTACAGTACTGGAATTGAAAATACATCAGTAAAATTGACTAATTCTTGGAAATTAAGTGAATAAAATCAGCAGGAAAGTTGCTGGAATTCTGGAGCTGCTCCAACAGCTCTGAGGAAGACTTGGTCATGAAGACTTAGTCATGGGAGCTATTGGAAGGGTGCTGGCACAAGTATCACAGTCGTCGGTAGTGCTACAGCGATTCTCCACTGTGGTGGGCGACAGTTCCGATAGCGATGAGGTTTTTCTGTGGTGGTTAGTTTATTTTAAATAAAGGAAATAGGAAATGGAGGGGCTAGTGTGAGTTAAATGGGGGTAGAGGGCAATTTTGGTATAGATGTAAAATACTATCTCTCCTTACTTGGGTTTAGCATTTTTTTTTTCCCTTGCCTTTAGCATACCCCTAAATTTATGAATTAAGTGTGCATTTTTTTTCTAGCTTAATCACTATTTACCCTCGTGTTATTGGCCTTTAACTATTCCCCCCCCTCCCCCCTGGTAGTTTTAAAACTAACTGGTTCCCCACCCCCCTCCCCCCCCCCCCCCCCCCCGGATTTTCTCAAACTAACTGTTTGCCCCCTCCTTACCAGTCAGACCATAAAAAATCATGAAAAGATAAAAATATCCCCTGGAATGCTGACACCACACTCTCAAGTATAAGTAAAAAATGTCAAACGAATATACCCCAAGCATTGGGAAAAACGACCGGATATAATTTTTGCCCTGAGAAAAAATGCTCGATTTTGGAGAAATGACAATGGCAGCGGGTTCTTTGTGAAAACCGTGATTGGAGCAGGACAAGTGCAGCATCGTATATAATAGAGTTCGCCGCTCGACTCCGAAAAAATGACAGCGGCAGCGGTTTGGAGTGGGAAAAGTGCAGCGACAATTGTGTATCGGAGAAACCTTACCTATACAGTATATTACTTGAATCTAGGGAAGCTCAAAAGTTTTAGTGAAACTTAATGTCTCGAAAAAATAAGTTTAGTGGTCAAAACTTAATGTTGGTTTAGGTGGGAAGTAAAACCAATCAACTATAGATGCATATTTTCAAAAGAAATGATTATTATACGTGTATTGTTGATTGATTGGTAAATTTTGGTATATATATATATATATATATATCCTCAATGAAATCTAGTAATTATTACTTTATATTTTTATTGGGCCCTTAAGGATTCAATTTTTTTTTATTACTTAATGCATTTAGCGAGGTTATTACTTTAGGCCGTTGGTCCAAGTCGGGACCGGAAGAAATTATTATATTACTTTATCGAACATTATTTATATTGAGGTTTAACTGTATTGCAGTTATTTGCACAAAATATGTGCAAATAATTGTGCACGTAAAGGGAAAAATGTGGGCTCAACTATTTTTTTTTCCTTGTATAACCTTGAGTGGAATTATACAGACTTTATTTTCCCTCACCCCATCTTTGGCAATGGCAATGGCAATGCAGATAATTACTCCTCCTTTCCTCTTCTTTCCCTTTCTCTCTCTCTCCCCCCCCCCCCCCCCCCCTCCTCTTTCTTTTTCGTATTTTACCTCCCTCCTCTCCTCCTCATCCACTTTTTTCTTCTCTTTTCTTTTTTTCTCATTTATAATTTATCCCACACTAATCATCTTTATGGAGTATTTATTTAGTGATTCTAAAAAAAAATATCACTAGTGTATTTACTACAACGAGAATATTAATTTCATCATAATCATGAGAATATTAATTCATTATTTATTTTTAGATATAAATAAAAGTTCTATATAAAAGTATTAGTGTAATATAATATATGTTGTAAAATTTGATTTAAAAAATGTTTTGGACTCTATCATAAATTTATGATATGTTTCAAATGAATTATTTGATTTCAATGTTAACTTATAATTGTTTTATAATTTCACCTAAATATTAATTTTTATAAATTTAAGAGAAAGCTATTTTACAATAAATATTTATTTTTATATATAATCTATAATATATATAATAACATAGTTTTAAATAGTTTCAATATAAAATTTATATCATGTTTTTATATATAAACATATCTCACGATATTATACGCGTATCGTAAAATGTGATTTTCGATACAAGATACATACCGCAATTCGACAACTATAGTTACGGTGCAATCATATAATTATCAGCAAATCAAGATAAAAGAACGATTTCTAGTAATAGAAAAAATGACAATTGATCCCCAATTTCATTTCAAAATTTCAAATTGCCTCTCCAATTTTCCTTAAAAATTCTAAATTGACCTCAGTAATCCCAACTTCTTTTTTTTCTGAATTGAGTTCTTCTATTCCAGTAGTTTTGTTACACTAATCAAATTATCTACAAATTAATATAGAATGCAGATTTATATGTTGTAGCTTTTTTAATAGGAAAAAAATGACTGTTGAGTCCCCAGTTTTACTTAAATCTTTTAAATTGACCCAAAATAATTTCAAGTTTTTATTCAGTTGAGTCCTTTTATACTAATAGTTATGGTACAATTATGAAATTATCTACAAATGAGTAGATTAATTTCTATGTTGTTCTGAACGTTATTAGTGAGAAAAGATGACAATTGTGTCCCCTAATTTACTTAAAAATTACTAATTAACTCCTAATAATATTAAGTTTTCCTTAATTGACTTCTTCTATACTAATAATTATGGGCAATCATCAAATTATTTACAAATTGAGATAAAATGATAATTCTATGTTGTACTTAACTAGTAAGCAAAAATGACAGGTGCATCCCGTATTATACTTAAAACTGCAAGTTAACCCCGAATAGTCTCAACTTTTTTTAATTGCGTCATAGTGTACTAATAGTCTTGGTGCACTTATAAGAATATTTAAAATTAAGGTAATAAGACGATTTCTATGTTGTACTTATTGTAAAATGGGTTAAAAAAATGAAAATTGTGTCCCCAACTTTTTGAAAAAACTGCTGATTGACCTCAAATAGTCTCACGTTTTCTTTAATTGAATCATTCAATACTAATAATTATGGTGCAATCATCAACAAATTAAGATAATATGACAATTTCATGTTGTACTGGACGTTATTAGTGTGAAAAAATGATAATTGCATCCCAATTTTACTTAAAAATTACAAATTGACCCTTAATATTCGCAATTTTTCTTCAGTTGAGTGATTTTATACGGATAGTTATGATGCTATCATCAAATTATCTACAAATGAAGATTGTAGGACAATTTTTATGCAGTAATGAACATAACTAGTGCGAAAAAAGGACAATTGCGTATGCAATTTTAATTATAAAGTAAATTGACCCCAAATAGTCTCAACTTTTTTTAAATTGAGTCATTCAATACTGATAGTTATGGCACTATCATCGAATTATCAGCAAACGGAGAAAATATGATTATCTCTATGTTGTAAGAACATAATTAGTGAGAAAAGGTAACACTTACGACCCTAATTTCAATTGAAAACTTTAAATTAGCCTCAAATAATTTCAAATTTACTTTAATTGAGTCATTCAACACTAACAGTTATGGTGCAATTATCAAATTAAGATAAAGGATGATTTCTATGTTGTACCTATTCTAAAAAAGGAAAAATGACAATTGCGTCCCCAATTTTACTTAAAATTTTCAAATTAACCACAAATAGTCTCATGTTTTTATTAAATTGAGTCATTATAACCTAATAGTTATGGTGCCAACATCGAATTATATTCAAATAAAGATAATAGGTTTATTTCTATGTTGTACTGAACTTAATTATTGATAAGAAATGACACTTGCATCCCTTTTTTTACTTAAAACTTGTAAATTGATCCCAAATAGTCACAAATTTTCTTCAATTGAGTCATTATAGATGGTGCTATCATAACATTGTCTTAGATAAGAGGATGATTTATATATTGTGCTAAACTTAAGTAGTGATAAACAATTGACGTTTGCATTCCCAATTTTACTTAAAAATTGCAAGTTGGCCTCAAATAGTTCCAAGTTATTTTCAATTGAATCATTCTATACTAATAGTTTTTTTTATTATTAAAAAAAATAGCCGAGGCTGGAGGCCGTAGCCTATTCCATTAATTTGAGGAAATGAAGTGTTACAAACAGGGGGGACATGTAACCTAACCCTGCCTCAAAGCGTTTCTAGAGTCGAATATTAGGAAAGCTCCTAGCATCTAGAAATACCAACTCCTTCAGCTTCCGTGGTAGGGTCCCCATTAGATAAAAGGTTGTCGATCTTGTAACACGTGCCCTCGTGGGCAATGCATCTACAACCGCGTTTCCCTCCCTGTAGATGTGCCGCAGTGAATAGTTCCCGATGAGCTCCCCTATTTGAAATAAGACACTTGCCAATTGCCATGGGCCCTTTGCTGTCTTTATTGCACGCTCAAGTACTTGTGAGTCTGTTTCTATCTCCATAGATGAAATGCCCAGATGCCGACAAGTCATAATTCCGTATAATAGGGCTAACGCTTCAGCCTGGAAGGCCGTGACACGACCCAAGAAAATACTAATAGTTATTTTGCTATTTTCAAATCATCTACAAATGAAGATAATAAGATAAATTCTATGTTGAACTGAAGGTAATTGGTGAGGGAAAATGACAATTGCGTCCCCAATTTTTACTTTAAGATTGCAAATTGACCCCAAATCATCTCAATTTTTTTAATGGAGTTGTTTTTTTTATACTAATATTATGGTGGTAATGTAAAATTTTATAAAAGTTAAGATACAAAGTACAATTTTTATGTTTTACTAAACGTAATTAGTGTAAAAACGACACTTGCATCCCCTGTTTTACTTAAAAAATTGACCTCAAATTTATTCAATTGAGTCATTTCATATTAATAGTTTTGGTGCATTCATCAAATTGGTTAAGAATGAAGATAATTGAACGATTTTTATGTTGTACTAAATGTAATTAGTGAGAAAATTGTAATTGTATCCCAATTTTACTTAAAAATTTCTAATTAATCCCAAATAGTCCTGACTTTTTCTTAATTGTGTTATTCTATACTCAGTTAAGGTACAATTAAGAATAGAATAACACTTCCAAGTATAGATTTCTAAGTAACCCCAAATAGTCTTGACTTTTTCATTAGAACTTTCCTATTATAGATTTCAATTGTGTTATTCCTATTATAGATTTCAAGTATACAATTGTTAGAGTTCTATACTAATGAAAATAATTGGAAGTTTCACTAAAGCTACTAATAGATTTCATTTATTAAGGTTCATTCTTTGATATGAAAATTAAGATGTTTGATTTTAAAAAACATTTATGATAAAAAAATTATAATGTATAGTTTATGTTTTTGACAAAATAATGTATAGTTTTTTAGTTAGATCTTGTATATTATTTTGGACTAAAACTAATTAAAATAAAAATAAATAAAAAAAGGGTCAACGGATTTGATTTGAAACTCAAATTTATTAGAAATGAGCAATTTGAAATTATATATAATTATTAATTTTAATAAAATCACAACCATTTACACCTACAAGAACATACTTATTAATCAAAAAAATTGGTTAAAAATTTCTATAACCAATACAATTTTTTAAAAAAGTAAAATTGGTTAAAAAAAATAAAAAGAAAGATCTTGGCAAATAAAGTAGAAAGTGCATTATGGCAGGACTAAAATATGAAAGGTCAAAAATTAGCTGGCTAAAATTTTGATCAGAAGTGACGCTACTGATTTCGCATTTTGAATCCACCTAGTATCAACTAGAGCCAAAAAAAATGGGCAAACACCTCATAACTCCCATGTGGTTTTCGAGAGTTACGCATCACCCCCCTATGGTTTAAAAAACTACAAATAACCCCCTTGTGGTTTTAAAAGTATACCAAAAATCCCTTGTGTTTTAAAAATTACAAAGAACCCCCTGTGGTTTTTAAAATGATACATGAAACCCTTGTAGTTTCTAAAATTTTAAAGAACAAGCATCAAAAAATATTCAAACCCCCTTATGCTTTCAAATGTGTGAGGTGGTTCTTGGTAATTTTTAAAAACACAGGGGGATTATTTGTAGTTTTTAAAACACAAAGGGGTTTTTGGTATACTTTTGAAATCACAGGGGGGGTCATTTGTAGCTTTTTAAACCATAAGAGAGTCATCAGTAACTTTCGGAAACCACAGGGGGGGGGGGGGGGTTATGAGGTGTTTGCCCCAAAAAAATTCACCTAGTGATGTGGACGGTTGTACACATGCGGATTAAGTTGCCAAGGACCTTGTGATTAAGCGGCGAGCTCGTATAAGACTCTATCTTACCTTCGAAATCAGAATAAACAAAAAGACCTAATCTAGTTGTTTTTGTTTTAGATTCGAACCAAGTGCAAGAAAAGAGTTTTGAACATGCGAATAATTAGGTAGAGCAAATAACCTAATTAGCTAAGTTCATGCGATTATGTAAACTACGACATGCAAATACATAAAGCAATAAAAGGAGGTATCTCAAACACTAAGTTTTTTGATCTGAAATACTCTGAATATTATTATGCATGGCTGCCCTATTTATAGGTGTAGGTTCAGCCGAAAATAAGGAAGAAATCAGTAAGGAAAAGAATTGGAAATTAACCAAGAGGTTAATTTCCTTTACCAAATCCGGAAAGAAGTAGAATTTGGTAAGAAAAAGAAAGAAGGAATTCGGTCACCTCTTTTCTTTGGTGATTGCCGAAAATACAAAGAAAAGAATAAGGAAAAGAATAAAACTCCTACTCCCAAAAAGAATAAGGAAACCTTTTTTGGAAACTAACTTAAAGAATAAAAGAACATAATTAATTAAAAGGAGAAATCCCTAATTAACTAAGAAAACCGTGTGGGCTTCCTTTGTGGGCTGCTTGTGCGGCTTCCTTGTTCCTTGGGCTGGCCGAACTTGTGGACTTGGTTTCCATGAGTTTGGGTCGGCCCAATGTGTAGGGAATTTCATGATTTGTTTCTTTTAAAGCCCAAGAACCTTCTGGCATCTTCAAGACTTCAAGAAACAGCCTTCTTCTTTAGTTGGACTTGATAAATTGCGCTTCTTCTTCAAAGATGTGTAGAAGATTCGCAATTTGCACATTTCCTCCATTTTCCTCCAAGGCGTGGGCTTCTACAATTAACTGAGCATCCTGATGGCAAGCTTGGACAAGGTTGTTGAGTGCATCTCGAACCTTCTTCGCTCTGCTTCTGGTCATTGGCCCAGTTATGTCTACAAGTGGATCCCTCTGATACGGACTTGGATCCTGAAGCATTGTAGGACCTCTATGTAGAACTCGAACATCTTCCTCAACTTCTCCGAAATCACTTGTATCTTGACTTTGACTTGTTGGTTAACTTTGGATGCCCTCATCATCCCCTCCCGGTTGAAAAGGATTTGTCCTCAAATCAGCAACCTGTTCATCAACAAAAGGAGACAAGTCAGCAACATTAAAGGAAGAACTAACACCATACTCACCTGGTAAGTCGAGTTTGTAGGCGTTAGGCCCCATCTTGGAAATGATCTGAAAAGGTCCATCGCCCCTTGGATGGAGTTTGGTCCTTCTCGCTGCAGGGAATCCTTCCTTCCTCATGTGAACCCAAATCCAGTCGCCTGGTTCAAAGTTCACAGCCTTGCGCCGTTGGTTTGCATTGGCGGCGGCTTTGGCATATGTCTTCTCCATATTAGCTCGAACTTTAGCATGTATGCGTTGCACTGCTTCAGCTTTCTTCGCACCGTCTGGATTGACTTGTTCTTTGGGCGGCAAAGGAATAAGATCCATCACCGTCAAAGGAGTAAACCCGTAGGCAACTTCAAATGGACAAAACCCTGTTGAGGAGTGCTTGGTTCGGTTGTAGGCAAACTCTGCAACCGGCAAGATATCTTCCCAACGCTTGAGATTCTTTTGAATCAACGCCCTGAGTAAGTTGCCAACGGTTCGGTTGGTGACTTCCGTCTGACCATCCGTCTGTGGATGACTTGTAGTCGAAAACAACAGTTTGGTGCCGAGGCGGGACCACAAAGTCTTCCAAAAGAAATTCAGAAATTTGACGTCGCGATCTGACACAATTGTTCTCGGAATTCCATGTAGCCGAACAATACCTTGAAAGAATAACTCAGCTACATGTTTGGCATCATCTGATTTCCTGCAAGGAATGAAATGCGCCATTTTAGAGAAACGATCAACAACGACAAATAAAGAGTCATTACCTTTCTGCGTCCTCGGGAGACCTAAAATGAAATCCATAGAAATGTCAGTCCAAGGTACAGAAGGTATGGGTAAAGGCGTGTAAAGCCCACGGGGTTTAGAAGTAGATTTAGCTTGCAAACAATTAATGCATCTAGAGCAAACATGTTGTACATCCCTTCTCATATGCGGCCAATAAAAGTGTTCATGCAACAGTTCAAGTGTTTTATTTACACCAAAATGACCCATAAGACCCCCACTATGAGCTTCACGGACCAGTAATTCCCTAGCGGAACTACGAGGAATGCATAACCTATTTTCCTTAAACAGAAAACCATCCTGCCTAAAGAACTTTTGGAATGCACCAGATTCACATGCTTTATACAAATCAGCAAAATCAACATCATAAGCATATAAATCCTTGAGGTATGCGAAACCTAACAAAGTATGATCAAGAATTGTCAGAATTTCATACCTGCGAGATAGAGCGTCAGCAACTAAATTATCCTTACCTTTCTTATACTTGATAATATAAGGAAAAGATTCAATAAAGTTAACCCACTTAGCATGACGTCTATTCAAATTATTCTGTCCTTTCAGATGCTTAAGAGACTCATGATCACTATGAACAACAAATTCCTTAGCCATCAAATAATGTAACCAAGTTTCAAAAGCACGAACAACAGCAAAGAGCTCTTTATCATATGTAGGATAATTCAAAGCAGCTCCTTTAAGCTTCTCACTGAAAAAGGCGATAGGCTTTCTTTCCTGCATAAGAACAGCGCCAATTCCAATACCTGATGCATCACACATTAGTTCAAACACTTTATCAAAATCAGGTAATGCTAAAACAGGTGCATGAGTGAGATCATGCTTTAAAACAGTAAAAGCTTTTTCCTGAGCTTGCCCCCACACAAATGGTGCGTTCTTCTTGCAGAGATCATTGAGGGGCGCGGCTTTAGTGGAGAAATCTTTTACAAACCGCCTGTAGAATCCAGCCAATCCATGGAATGACCGAACCTGGGCGGCCGAAGTTGGCTGCGGCCAATCCCTAATGGCCTTCACCTTGGCATCATCAACTTTGACACCATCTGCAGAAACTACAAAACCAAGAAAAACAACCTCCGAAACACAAAAGGTACACTTTTGCATCTTGGCATATAATTGATTAGCACGTAATTCAATTAAAACCAAATGAAGATGTTCAACATGCGAATCATAATCTCTGGAATAGATCAAGATATCATCAAAATACACAACAACAAATTTACCTATAAACTTTCTAAGCACATGATTCATTAATCTCATGAAAGTAATAGGTGCATTTGTGAGACCAAAGGGCATGACTAACCACTCATATAAACCAAATTTAGTTTTAAAAGCAGTCTTCCATTCGTCCCCCTCCCTCATGTGAATTTGATGATAGCCCTGTGTTAGATCTATTTTTGTATAAACAGTAGAACCATGCAAATCCTCTAACATGTCATCAAGCCTAGGGATAGGATGCCTATACTTGATTGTTATCTTATTCACAGCTCTACAATCCATACACATTCTCCATGTACCTTCTTTCTTAGGGACTAGAATAACAGGTACAGCACAAGGACTTAGAGATTCCCTTACCTGACCATTTGCGAGCAGCTTGTCTATTTGTTGTTGCAACTCCTTTGTTTCCTCCGGATTTGCTTTATAGGCAGGTCTATTCGGAAGTGGTGCGCCAGGGATGAAATCAATTTGATGTTCAATTCCTCGAAGTGGCGGCAGACCCTGCGGCAACTCTTCTGGAAAAACATCATTGAATTCCTGCAACAAAGAAAAGATTTCTAACGGAATATCCCGAGGGACATCGTTAGAGTCAGCACAATTATCTTTACAAACCAAAACTAGTACATCATCATTGTTGGCTAACACTTGTCCTATCTCTCCCTTAGTTGCGAAACAACTATTCCTAACTTTGTCCTGATCAGGCTTATCAGAGTTCGCCTTACTACCCTTTACAAGTTCTTTCCCCTTACCCTTCGCTTGGCGCCTTTCAGCTTCCCATTTTGAGATTGACTCCTTCATGCGAACAACTTCTGATCGCACTTCAGCCGGTGGCATTGGTAGGAACGTGTGGATCTTGCCCTCCTGGCAGACCGAGTAAGTGTTGGCGACCCCATCATGTGTTGCCTTCAGGTCAAAGAGCCATGGTCGTCCGAGTAGAATGTGACAAGCCTCCATTGGCAGAACATCACATAACACCGTGGATTCGAACTTACCGATAGCGTATGGTACGCTTACCTGCTTGGTGACTCTGTAGCCGTCTGAGCTGTCGAGCCATTGAAGCCGATAAGGACGGGGATGATTGATGATAGGGAGGCGCAGCTTATTAACCATATACTCACTAGCAACATTAGTACAACTCCCTCCATCAATAATTAGAACACATAACTTTCCATTTACCTTGGTGCGGGCATGGAAGATGTTTGTCCTCTGGGACGTATCAGGGACAGCAGCTATAGTTAGAGTGCGAGTAACCAAGTTCTGTGATGGATCTTCTTAAAGAAATTCGAACTGCTCCACAGGTTCTGACGGAGTGCTGTCAGTCAACTCCTTTGTAGGGTCAACGGTTGGGTCTTCTTCATCCTCCTCTGAAATGTACTCACCATCTTGTCCCAACAAGACCTTCCGGATATTTGGACAATCCCTCATGTAGTGGCCACGGCCTGAGCACTTGTGGCAAGTTACGTTGCTGATAGACTGTCTGGGAGTGGATGGCGTTTTCTGCTGTGATGAAGAAGAGGTGGCGGCGGCAACAGGGACTAGGGCTTTGCGCTCAGACATGATCTGCCTCCTTGCTGGTGGCGAGTAGGTCGGATTCTTGCGCCAAGTTGGTGGGGCGCTGGTAGGTGTCCGGACTGGTGGAACGGACTTCATATACTCCTCCATAACCTGAGCTTTGTGCAGCATGTCTGTCAGCGTTGTAGCATTCTGCAATTCCACAGCTAAAGCAATACCCCTGTTTAAACCACTAAGAAAACGAGCCATAGATGCGGGCTCATCTTCCTGTACATTAGCCCTAATTTTTGCCATCTCTAACTTTCTATAATACTCATTTACAGACATAGAACCTTGTACAAGAGTATGTAATTTCCTATACAATTCTCTAAAATAATAGTCCGGTACAAAAGTCCTACGCATAGAAGTAGTCAAATCAAACCAAGAGAGAGGCGGTGCGCGGGCACGCATTGGACGTGTATTTCTGCGCTGGTCTTGCTGCTGATTCCACCAGATTAGGGCATAGTCTGTGAAATGTACAACTGCGAGCTGGACCTTCTTGTGCTCTGGGATCGCATGAAGCTCAAAGATGCGCTCCATTTTCATCTCCCAGTCTAAGTACTCCTCTGGATTCGTGCCTCCGGCAAAAGGTGGAACGGTCGTCTTGCACTGACTGAGGCCTGTGAATGGCTGGTCTGCGGCGTTGGGGCCTAGGCCAGCAACATCCTCGTCTAAGTCTGTGCGCCTCTGTTCCCGTTCAGTCCTGAGGTCGGCGACTTCCTCCGTTAAAGTAGCGAATCGCGCGGAGAGTTGCGCAATCGCAGCCAGGATTTGCTCGTTTCCCATAGGGTTAGGAGCACCTGACATTGGATAAAGAAAGCGAAAATCTGTCTGCTAAGAATAAGGAAAAGTGAGAAAGAACCTTACCCCCTTATTCCCCCAAGTGTTTCCCACCTAATAGCTACACACAATCCCCGTGTTTCGCTCTAGGGTGGCGCCCTGTATAAAATGTGCACTCAAGCCTTTTTCCACTCAAAACCTCCCGGTATTGATAAATGTATAAGGCACGCAGCAAATCACACAAAAGCAATGACACTTAAGAAAGAAGCAAAAATTTTCGCAAAAACCAACACTTGGTTCTAATTTTGAAAAATCTTTTTGCAAAACGATATTTGTAATATAGTTCAGATATGAAGTACACAACAGGAAATTTCGGGGATAAGCCCTCAAATTTCAGAAAAGATGAGTGTGCACGATGACAAAATCCAAACTATAATTAAAGATCTAATGTCCAAGTAGCACGAAAAGATAACTAGGTAATATGAAAAGGGGCAATTCAAAATTGAATAGAAGCAAAGAAATATAAGCAGAGTTGAAACAACTTTAGGAAAGTCCTAAAACTACCCAAAGAAGAGATCACCCACCCAATAGGTAATCAAGAAACCAATCCCCACAAATTATCAATGCTCCCAATAGGCAAAACAGTACCCAACTTGCGATTTCTAATCCCTTAATTAACCGAAAACAGCACCAATTTGCAGCAATATGCGATTTCAAGAATTGACAACCCTAGGGCTAGCAAGTTCAATTTTTGACTTACTAACCAATTCCTAGGAATTATCTTAGCAGCACAAGGATACAAAACCAAGAATTCAATATATTCTCAAGAATTCAAAACAAGGTATCCCAAACTAGAGCCTATAATTTTTTTCAATGCGCAAACAAAGTGAGCTGCTTAACATCAACCGCAAAAACTCACTATTTCTCAACAAAACAGCACAAGAGGGATAGAAATAATTCGCAAGAAGCCCAGCAATAGATAAACCCAAGCAAGACCCGAAAACCCTTAGAAAGTAGGTAAACCCGAGAATGGAACCCGAAACTGAAAACCCGAATAGCAAAACCAAAACAGAAAACCGAACCCAAAAATCGAAATTAGGGTTTAGGGTTAGGGTTTAGGGTTTAGGGTTAGGGGTTAGGGTTTAGGGTTTAGGGTTTAGGGTTTAGGGTTAGGTTTAGGGTTTAGGGTTTAGGAGAGAAATCCAAGAACCCTAAAAGAAGCAAAAACCCGAACCGAATTTGAAGCACAAAAACTGAACCCTTTAAAAATTTCTTAAACCCGATTTGCCAAAAAACCGAACTTATTTTCTAAAACCCGATTTATTTTCTGAATTTTTACAGCAAGGGCAGTCTGGGTATTTAGAAAATTTTCGGTTTGAAAATATGGAGAAACAGCAGCAAAACCGAAAATTAAAAGCTTGAAAGAAAAAAAATTTCCCCAAGAAGATGAAGTCTAATCCAAAATTCAAGATAAGGAAAAGAAAACACCTGGAAAGGATTTGATCGGTTGATCTCTTCCAACCACGAAACCACTCCTTAGCTCTGATACCAATTGATGTGGACGGTTGTACACATGCGGATTAAGTTGCCAAGGACCTTGTGATTAAGCGGCGAGCTCGTATAAGACTCTATCTTACCTTCGAAATCAGAATAAACAAAAAGACCTAATCTAGTTGTTTTTGTTTTAGATTCGAACCAAGTGCAAGAAAAGAGTTTTGAACATGCGAATAATTAGGTAGAGCAATAACCTAATTAGCTAAGTTCATGCGATTATGTAAACTACGACATGCAAATACATAAAGCAATAAAAGGAGGTATCTCAAACACTAAGTTTTTTGATCTGAAATACTCTGAATATTATTATGCATGGCTGCCCTATTTATAGGTGTAGGTTCAGCCGAAAATAAGGAAGAAATCAGTAAGGAAAAGAATTGGAAATTAACCAAGAGGTTAATTTCCTTTACCAAATCCGGAAAGAAGTAGAATTTGGTAAGAAAAAGAAAGAAGGAATTCGGTCACCTCTTTTCTTTGGTGATTGCCGAAAATACAAAGAAAAGAATAAGGAAAAGAATAAAACTCCTACTCCCAAAAAGAATAAGGAAACCCTTTTTGGAAACTAACTTAAAGAATAAAAGAACATAATTAATTAAAAGGAGAAATCCCTAATTAACTAAGAAAACCGTGTGGGCTTCTTTTGGGCTGCTTGTGCGGCTTCCTTGTTCCTTGGGCTGGCCGAACTTGTGGACTTGGTTTCCATGAGTTTGGGTCGGCCCAATGTGTAGGGAATTTCATGATTTGTTTCTTTTAAAGCCCAAGAACCTTCTGGCATCTTCAAGACTTCAAGAAACAGCCTTCTTCTTTAGTTGGACTTGATAAATTGCGCTTCTTCTTCAAAGATGTGTAGAAGATTCGCAATTTGCACATTTCCTCCATTTTCCTCCAAGGCGTGGGCTTCTACAATTAACTGAGTATTCTGATGGCAAGCTTGAACAAGGTTGTTGAGTGCATCTCGAACCTTCTTCGCTCTGCTTCTGGTCATTGGCCCAGTTATGTCTACAAGTGGATCCCTCTGATATGGACTTGGATCCTGAAGCATTGTAGGACCTCTATGTAGAACTCGAACATCCTCCACAGCTTCTTCGGAATCACTTGTATCTTGACTTTGACTTGTTGGTTGACTTTGGATGCCCTCATCATCCCCTCCCGGTTGAAAAGGATTTGTCCTCAAATCAGCAACCTGTTCATCAACAAAAGGAGACAAGTCAGCAACATTAAAGGAAGAACTAACACCATACTCACCTGGTAAGTCAAGTTTGTAGGCGTTAGGCCCCATCTTGGAAATGATCTAAAAAGGTCCATCGCCCCTTGGATGGAGTTTGGTCCTTCTCGCTGCAGGGAATCCTTCCTTCCTCATGTGAACCCAAATCCAGTCGCCTGGTTCAAAGTTCACAGCCTTGCGCCGTTGGTTTGCATTGGCGGCGGCTTTGGCATATGTCTTCTCCATATTAGCTCGAACTTTAGCATGTATGCGTTGCACTGCTTCAGCTTTCTTCGCACCGTCTGGATTGACTTGTTCTTTGGGCGGCAAAGGAATAAGATCCATCACCGTCAAAGGAGTAAACCCGTAGGCAACTTCAAATGGACAAAACCCTGTTGAGGAGTGCTTGGTTCGATTGTAGGCAAACTCTGCAACCGGCAAGATATCTTCCCAACGCTTGAGGTTCTTTTGAATCAACGCCCTGAGTAAGTTGCCAACGGTTCGGTTGGTGACTTCCGTCTGACCATCCGTCTGTGGATGACTTGTTGTCGCCGGATCTGTAAAATTTAGGCAGAGGAAAGGGTTTCCTCGGCCTGGATGGGGTGAAATACCGCCGGTCGCCGGCAATATTTCCCTTCAGGACACCGCCGGGAACTGGCGGTGTTTTACCCCAGAATACCGCCCGGAAAGGGGCGGTATTCTTTGAAAATACCCCGCCGCCGGTTGGAAGTATTTTCTGGAAAAAATACCGCTGTCGCCCGGTGGTATTTTCTTCAAAAAATACCGCCGGAGACCGGCAGCATTTTTTGGAAAAGTACCGCCGGCGACCGGCGGTATTTTTCCAGAAAATAACGACGGTCTCCGGCGGTATTCTTGGAAAAATACCCACCGGCCGCCAGGGGATATTTCCCGGCGGTCGGCTGGATTGTTGGAGGTTTTCTACCCAAAAGGGGCGAGGTTTGAGCCAATATTTTAAATGTTCGTTAACTCTAATTGTGTTCTTGTTCGTTATATGTTATCAATTAATTTCGTATTGATAAATGCGTGTTTATATTATTGCATATGGCAGAAGCATTTAGGAAATTGAAATTGAAATTAACCAAAAGCAAAAAGGATGACAATTTGCAATTGGTTGAGAGATGCACTGAGGCGACACAGTCATCTTCTGAGGAAGTAGGTGGTCGAATACCTCCCACTGCATCCGAGCGGCAGAGAAAGGCGGCAGGAAGAGCGCATGGCTCTTCTCGCTTATCAAATGCGATGAGGGAAAGTAACATTGATTATGGCGAAAGAAAATTTGCACCGCCATACATTGGAAATGCGGAGGAGGAGAAAGCTCGGGAAAATGCAGAAAGATTTGAGATGGATATGTCTCAGTCGCAGGGATACATGGGAGGGAATTAGGGGCGGTTGGAGGATGAAAATGAAGGGGAAAATGCACCCAACCAACGAAGGAGCGAAAAAGGCAAAGAATTAATGGGCTCCTCGCGTAGGTCAGTGTCAGGGTCTGGGTCATGTTCTGGTTCCGGGAAGGATGCCGGGTGGAAGGCTTACCGGCTTCTAAATGATCCGATTGACGGTAGACCTTCAAATCTAGAGTTGTTACGGAGTTTTAAAGGTCATATTGCCTACTACGTATGGCATTGAGAGGTATCGTTTTATGCTTTATTACATATTTCTTGATAGAATTTTTATTTATTTCTGATTTATGATTAAAACGTTGGCTTTTAAAATGTGTTATTTTATTTATTCAATTACGTAGGAACGTGGTGCATTGTTGTGCCATAATGGCCACAACAATCTGCAAATGTGGGAGTTATCCGACGGGAAAATAAAAAGTATAGTGGACCAGTTAGGGTTGCCACATTTGGGATGGTGCATGCATCCAGAATTAGACTCTGCACTCCTAAGTGCCTTTGTTGAGAGATGACATCCGAAAACTAATTCATTCGACATGCCATTCGGAGAGATGAGTATCACTCTCCACGACGTTGCCTACATATTGCGGATTCTGATTGGCGGATCGCCAATTGGTTGGAAAATTAAGCCGGCAGAGATGAAGGAACTGCTGTTAGAATTGTTGGGGATTGAGGAAGACCAGTTCGGGGATTGAGATTTTGCAAGTGCTAAAATGTCCCTCCTTCGCGAGCATTGTGTCAGTGGACAGGTGGAGGCCGCCAATTCTGCCGCAGGATATTTGCTGTGGTTAATTGGAAACACCCTGTTCGTGGATAAGAAAAAAACCCACGTGCTTGGTCATTTCCTGCCTTACCTCCGTGATGTAGAAAGCGTAAGTAGACTTGCGTGAGGTGCATCTTGTTTGGCGAACCTTTATTGCAATCTTGGTAAGGCCTCTAGGGCGGACAGTGCCCAGTTAGGCGGGTGTCTGACAATATTGCAGGTTTGTAAGAATCGTTTTTAAATTATTTATATACTTTATACCGGTACATTAAAATGACTAATTTGTTGTTCATTTTTTTTAATAGAACTGGGTATACGAGTACTTTCCAGCGTTCAGTCCGCCGAAGCTAAGATCCTAGGATGTCGAGTGGCCAGCTGCAACCAAATGGCACATCGAAACCGGCAGGAAGCGCGAGCCTAACTGGGATTTCGTGTCATACAGGCGCGCATTGGACGGAATGAAATCCGAAGAGGTAATTTTTCTATGTCATTTAAATTTTCTACTGTTTAGTACTGTAATAGCCGACTTAGTCGCTTATCCACTTACTATGTTTCACATGAACTAGGTGAATTGGCTTCCTTTTGGGGCCAAATCCTGCAGGGGTGCATCCAATAACCTTGTACAGGGGTCTTATTTATTGCCCTGCGGTCGTAGAGCCATACATGCCTGATCGGTTCCTACGACAATTTAGATTCATTCAATCGATCCCTCACACAGTTTTAGAGCCAAAGAGCTGTTAAAGGGCCCTGAAATAAAAAGGTACTCCTACGTGTACGATACGAATCTTAGAGCCCCACAAATGTACAAGAGTAAGGTGATAAGGGGGATAGAGAGGGCTCATTGGCCCAATCAGGAGTGCCTTGGGTACCTCGACTACTTCCAGCCGCGAACGCACGTTCGAGTTAGTCCCGACGACATGGAAGTGGACGAGACACTGGACCCCAAAAAGCTATCTGCGGTTGCGGTAAGCACTACAAATTTATGCTTATTTATGTCAATTAATTATATAATTTCGTCAATATTTTTTACTATATTTCGATATTTCTTCCAAATGCAGCGCTTGCAATATATAGCAAGTTAAATGTATTATGCTCATCCCCGAAACCGGCATACCGTCCCCAGTGACGTGAGGGAGAGTGCCATAGAGGAAGTGGCTCGTCATTTAGAGGATTTGATGCCGACACTGGAGTAGCTTGCCGCAAGGTCCCATGTGATTTATTCACTGTTTTTATTCGCTTTTTTTATGCATTGTATAAAGTAATATTTCATTCACGATGATATATATATATATATATATTTATTTGCCTTCAGTAATGTTAAAATTAATTACATACGAAAGTTAAAAGATGAGCATCTTATACGGAAAAAGTTTATATGAAAAACATTTAATACTAACACTGAGCAGTCGATTTATTCCGGAATTCAACAAATTTTTCTTCCAAATGGGATTTCCAAAGCTACATCTATTTTGAGGCCCTGTTTCTCCATGTCGGATAGATTGGGGGTAGCAAGACCTCCCCTGTCATTAACAGAGCAATGAAATGATTTTCTCTTATTAAACCCATATTGATGAAACTGCGCGGATCAGTAGAGACGCCGGCCCCCCGCCACAGAAGCAGAAGGAAAGTATTACTCTGCTGGGCATATAATGTAACAACTCTCTGGTACTTCGTTGCGACAAGTATTCCCAGAAGATGAGAATCAAACCAGAATTCCTCATCTGCAGGAACTACATAACAATCTAGCAACCTGATTGCTAAATCGTAATCGACTACCCCAAGAATGTAGCGCCAAAAAGTAGCTTCTTGGTGCAGGTCTCTGCTCACTTGGTACCACTATTTCTCATCTGCATCGTGTGCGAAATATGCAATTACCCTAAAACCACAATGTCCATCGGTCATTACATTAACGTGCCCGGTAATGTATTCGAACACGAACTGCTTCAGAAAAATGGAAGGTCGTAAGGCCATTCAGAAGAGTGGGGCACCACAACCCTTCGTCTTCTCTGCCCCCCTATGGATCGCCGGCCTGCGAGTGTAAAGCATATTAAATTGAGTATGTGTATATGTATTTAACCACAATGACATGTACATGAAATGCATATATTCGCACCTCGTTGTAGTGCATTCCTTTCGTCATGCTCGTACCCTAATAGATCTCGTTGAGTTGGATTGTGTCTCGGCCGACCCCTGTGTGGCCTACTAATTGGCTCATCTAGATCAACAGTTTCCAGATAAAGCATCGAATGCACCACACCCATGACCATGTATATCTCAGCGCTCGAACGCGACATTACATCCACAAACATGTCATGCAGTCGCTCTTCAGCTGTTTGCCTCTGCTCCTGAGTTTCTGGAATATCATTTATCTCCCAAATACAGCGTCTTCCAGAATGCGTCAACATCGATAGGATCAATTGGACAGTACGCTCGCACTAACTGTTGCATCTCACATGCACATGGCAGACCACACAGCCCACCATCGTTCCCGATAAGGCCAACTCTTTTTGTATATTCTTCCTCCACCATTGTAATACCAGCGAAAGATATTCTACCGTTAAGCCTACTATACATTAAGTAGTCGCTCTTCCGATATGTTTTGCTGCGCGAAGATTCCATTGCAGTCCGAATTTCATCGAAGTGCAACCGTATCATAATATAAATGTCTTGAAAAATATTTGGAAATGTCTTTCTATCCGTACCAATAGCCTTCTTCAACTGTGCATGTGCACTTTCAACCCTAAAAGACAATTGACATTAAAATTCTTTATATAACATAAAGCATTATATAAAAGATCATGTAATTATACAATATACAAATCATAAATGAAATCAATAAATAACTTACATGTTCGTTCTGTGCCCTCCGTAATGCTTTATACTTTTCGTCCAGCAAGACACAAACTTGTCCTTGTGGGGATCCAATCATGTCTTTTTTAAGTACGGAATAACATTTCTGAATCTAGATTTATTTCCATATTTGGTATCAATATAATCCACAGCTTCCGTGAACTGTTCATATGTCAAGGCTTTAACCACTTGGCCCCAACGATATAGAAACACATCCGTTGTAGTTTTGTTGTTGCCAGCCGATACTACATGTTTCTTGACATCCATTTCAATGTGTCTCCTACACAGTAGTTGTGTAGCATGTGGGAATACTAGTTTCACAGCATTCATTAAGGCAAGCTCTCGATCAGTGACGACCACATGTGGGTATCTGTTTCACTTGAATAAATTGCTCATTTGCGCCAATCCCCAGTAATAGCTGGGGGTAGTCTCATCTCTCATGAAAATGAACACGATATGAACATACTGAGCTGTTGGTACATGAGCTACTATTTACAGTAGGGGCATGTCATACATGTTTGTCTTATACGTCATATTCATAAATAACACGTACGGAAACAGAACAAGTAGACCAGGCGCCTTCTTGTGTGCAAAGAAGATGTGCCCGACTACATTACTATCGTCATCACCTGCGTACACATAGAAGTATTCCTGTGAAAAGTCTAAAATACCCTTCACACTAAAAAATTAAAAAAAAACTTCAAAGTTTATAAATACTCCTGCAAAGAAAAGGGAAGTAGAAGCAATTCCTTCATTTTTCTGCTCTCCTCTGTGGCTACGCTCTGCGGAGAAAAAGGAAGAACAAAATCGGCCAAATCGGATCAAAGTCAAGACGAACGGGATCGGCAAAGGTGAGTGCCTAAAATTAGTATTTGTTTCGTTCATGTTTTATTCGTTGTTTTGATTAATTTGGTTGTAATTTGTCTGAATTTGTTATTTTTTTGCCCGGATCTACAAAAATCCGGCCGATTTGGCTAGATCTGTAAAAGTTCGGCCGAGGAGCCGGTCTCCTCTGCCAGAATGTGACGAAAATACCGCAGGTATTCTATATGGCAGTATTTCCCTCCCTAACACCGCCGTTTTCCGGCGGTGTTTGGCACCAAAATAACGCCCGGAGAGTGGCGGTATTTTGGGGAAAAATACCGCACCGGCGGTGTTTTTTCCCGCAAATACCGCCGGTGCGGTATTTTTCCCCAAAATACCACTGGACGCCGACGGTATTCTGTTAGAAAAAACTACCGCCCGCCGGCTGTTTTTCCCCGGCGGACGGCGGTTTCCAATGTTTCCCCCGAAACGGCCCAGATTTGCATAATTTTCTGAATTTTTTCCATCTTTAATTGTGTTCTTGTTCCTTATATTTTATAAATTATTTTTTCATTAATAATTTGCGTCTTTATATTATTGCAGATGGCAGAAACATTTAAAAAATTGAAAATCAAATTAACCAGAAGCAAAAAAGATGGTAGTAGGAAAATTGTTGAAAACAATGAGACAACACAGTCCTCCTCTGAGGGAGTAGCTGGTCGAATATCTCCCACTGCATCGGAGTGCCATAGAAGGGTGCTATGAAGAGCGCAAAGCTCTTCTCGATTTTCAAATGCGGTGGGGAAAGTAACATTGATTACGGCAAAACTGAATTTGCCCCGTAATACATTGGAGATGCGAATGAGGAGGAAGGTAGGAAAAATGCGGAACGATTTGAGAGGACATGTCTCAGTCGCAGGGGTACATGAAAGGGAATTCGGGGCGGTTGAAGGATGAAAACGAATGGGCAAATGCACCCAACCAACCAAGGAAGAGTGAAAAAGGCAAAGAATTAATGGGCTCCTCACGTAGGTCAGTGTCAGTGTCAAGGTCCGGGAGGGATGCCGGGTGGAAGGCATACTGGCCTCTAGATGGTCTAATTGACGGTGGACCTTCAGATCCAGAGTTGTTACGGAGTTTTAAGGGTCATGTTGCCTACTACATATGGCATCGACAGGTATCTTATTATGCTTTATTACTTATTGTGAAATACTTTTTATTTATTGTTTATATTTATGCTTAATAACTTGGTGCCTAAAATGTGTTAATTTATTTATTAAATTACGTAGCGGTTGCAAAGGTGGGATTTAGGGGAGGGAGAAATAAAAGGTATAGTGGAACAGTCCGGGTTGGTACATTTGGTATGGTGCATGCATCCAGAGTTAGACTCTGCACTCCTCAGTGCCTTTGTTGAGAGATGGCATCCAAAGATAATTAATTCCACATGCCTTTCGGAGAGATGGGTATCACTCTCCATGATGTGGCCTACATATTGAGAATTCCGATTGAAGGATCTCCCATTAGTTGGAAAATTAAGTCGGCAGAAATGAAGGAACTTCTTTTAAGAATCTTGGGGATAGAGGAAGAAGAGTTTGGGGAGCGAGATTTTGCAAGTGTTAAAATGTCAATCATTCGAAACTATTGTGTAGTGGACAGGTGGACCTTGCCAATTCTGTCGCACGGTATTTGCTGTGGTTAGTTAGAAACACCCTGTTCATGGATAAGAAAAAAAACCCACGTTATTGGGCATTTCTTGCCTTTCCTCCGCGATGTAGAAAGCGCAAGTGGACTTGCTTGGGGGGCAACTTGCTTGGCGAACATTTATCGCAATCTTGGTAGGGCCTCTAGGGTGGACGGTGCCCAGTTAGGCGGGTGTCTGACATTATTGCAAATTTGTAAGAATCATTCATAAATTATTTCAATACTTCATACTGGTTCATTAAAATCACTAATTTTTTTCTTATGCTTAATAAAGCTGGATATACGAGTACTTTTTCATGTTTAGTCCCCCAAAGATGAGATCTTGGGATGTCAACTGACCTGCTGCAACGAAGTGGCAAATCGGAACCGGAAGGAAGCGTGAGCCTAAACGAGATTTGGTGTCATACCGACGCGCACTAGATGGATTGAGATCTGATGAGGTAATATTTCTAAATCATTTAAATGTCCTAAGGTTTATTAGTGTAATATTCGATTGGTGGATTAACCACTGACTTTCTTTCAAATGAATTAGGTAAATTGGCTTCCTTTTGGGCCAAATCCTGCAAGCGAGCACCTAATAACATTGTACAGGGGTCTTATTTATTGCCCTGTTATCGTAAAGCCCTATATGCATGATCGGTTCTTGCGACAGTTTGGATACGTGCAGTCGATCCCTCATAGAGTTTTAGAGCCAAAAACTGTTACAGAGGCCCTGAAATTAAGAGGTATTCATGCGTGTACGAGCCGGATTATACAGCATGGCAAATGAACAAGCATAAGTTGTTAAAGGGTCTACAGAGGGCTCAGTGGGCCGATCAATTGTTCCCTGAGTACCTCGACTACTTCCAAACGTGATCGCACGTTCGCATTAGTTCCGACGACATGGAAGTGGAAAAAGACACCGGACCCCAGATAGCTATCAGCGGTTGCGGTAAGTACATGTGATTTATTCTTATTTTTGTTCATTAGTTATATTTTATATGTAAATATTTATTTACTATACTTGGATTTTTCTTTCTAATACAGTGTTTGCAATATATAACAATAAAAATGTATATAGCTCATCCCCGAAACAGGCATTTCATCCCCAGTGATGAGTGGATGAGGGCCATAGATGAGGTGGCTATTCATTTGGAGGATTTGATGCTGGCACTACAATAACTTGCGACAAGATCACTTGGGCTATATTATTGACTCTTTTTTTGAATAATATTATGAAAAATTACTGAATAACCATTTGTAAATTATTGCGATGTAGTATATTCGCTTTTTGATGCAGTGTATAAAATAATATGTCATTTGGGATGCTATCTATGTATTGTATGTGCATTTAGTAATGTTAAAATTAATTACATATGAAATTTAAAAATAAGATGCTTATATTGGGAATATAAAATCAAAAGTAAATTGCATTTAACGTGAAACCAGTGGATAAGAAAAACATCTAATACTAACAGTCAACAGTGAATTTATTCCTGATAGCATTAAATCGGGATTGCAAATGAGTTTTCTAACTCTGCATTTGGTCTGAGGCCTGTTTCTCCACGTCGTATAGACTGGGGGTAACGTGACCTCCCATGTCGTTAACAAAATAATGAAATGATTTTGTCTTATTAAACCCATATTGATGAAACTGATCGGATCATTAGATACGCCGGCCCCCCGCCACTGAAGTGGAAGGAAAGTATTACTCTGCTGGGCATATAATGTAACAACCCTCTGGTACTTCGTGGCGACAAGTAATCCCAAAATATGATAATCAAACCAAAATTCCTCTATGGCCGGAACTACATAACAGTCTAACACCCTGATTGCTAACTCGTAATCGACTGACCCAAGAACGAAGCGCCAAAAAGTAGCTTCATCGCAGAGTTCTTAGTGCAAGTCTCTACGCACTTGATACCACTTCTCTTCATCTGTATCATGTACGAAATAGGAAATTACTCTAAAACCACAATGTTCATCGGCCATTACATTAACGTGCTCGGTAATGTAGTCGAACACGAACTACTTCAAAAATATAGGAAGGTTGTAAGGCCATTCAGAAACGTGGGGCCTCACAACCCTTCTTCTCCTCTGTTCGCCTGTGGATCGCCGACCTGCGATTGTAAATCATATTCAATTTAGTATATGTACATGAAAAATAATATTTGTACCTCGTTGTATTGCATTCCTTTCGGCATGCTCGTACCCTGATAGATCTCGTTGGGTCAAATTGTGTCTCGGTCGTCCCCTGTGTGGCCTACTTACCGGCTCAGCTAGGTCAACAGTTTTCGGATAAAGCGTCGCATGCACGACACCCATCACCCTGTATATGTCAGCGCTTGGACACGCAAGCGTATCAACAAACATTTCATGTAGTCGCCCTTCAGTGCTGTGCCTCGCCTACACAGTTTTGGAATATCATTATCTCCCAAATGCAGCGTCTTCCAGAAGGTGTCCACATTAACAGAATCAATTATAGTGTATGCTCGTACCAACTGTTGCATCTCACATGCACATGGCAGCCTGCAACTGGTTCGGAGTTCGCAACCACACGGCGCACCATCTTCCCCGATAAGGCCAACTCTTTTTGTATATTCGTCCTCTCCTGCATAGTAGTTGGGTAGCATGTGGGAATACCATTTCCACAATGTTCATTAAGGCAATCTCTCGATCATGATGACAACATGTGGGTATTTGTTGCCTTCGAATAAATTTTTCAATTGAGTCATGGCCCAGAAATAGCTCTGGATAGTCTCATCCTTCATGAAAATAAAAGCAATATAAACATACTGAGCTGTGGGTACATGGGCCACTATTTACAGTAGAGGCATGTCATACCGATTTGTCTTATACGTCGTATCCATAAACAAAACGTACGGAAACAAACTAAGTAGACGTGGCGGCTTCTTGTGTGCAAAGAATATGTGCCCAACTGCATTACTGTCATCTTCAGCTGTGTGCGCATAGAAGTATTCGTGATCATGCAAAAGTTTGAAGAAATACTGCATGTTAGTCATATCTCCCCTCGCCTCCCTTCTCCCTTTTGCTGATTCATTGTACACCTGTCTTATATGGCTGACATTATGCGGATCATCCGCTCGCAACTGGGCCAATATATGCTTCGGCCTGATGTTAACACTTGACATTTCTGCAATCTTCTTCTTCTCTGGTTCTGTTAATCGTGAGTGCGCTGAATGCCAATTTCGAGCTTCTTGTAATTCATGATTGTACTTACAGTTTTTGGCCTCTAAATTTCAATTTTTCCCAGCAATTTTTCGTCCCACAAGGTGAAATTGACATTTTGTCAACTTACTGCTTGTATTGTTCCGCCTGCTTTTACCTTCAAGTAGGGGTGGCTTATCTCTAACTTTTTCTGATATATCGCACCCTATCTCAACTCTCCCTTTTCTCCCTCTCCCAACATTTTGGAAGAGGAAGTAATTTTTGCAGTCATATTGTTTTCATCTGCTCTGGCTTTAACCCATGCAACCATATATTCCCTACTTCTGAACTTTTCGTCCATCTGAAATACATCGATGTGGTCAGCAAATATGTCATCCCTCTCAATACGGATATCCTGTTAATACAAAAAGATGGATCAGCATACTTAAACCCCAAAATTTAGCTGAAACCATTAAATTTTGGAATAATCTTGTCTACGAGATGTGAAGTTGTGACAAAATTACTACATGCATAGGTCGGAGGGAGATTTCCAAAATCTCGACCATTTCGGGCGGGAAATGGAGGAAAAAATGGCAGTCCGCTGGAAAAAATCGCCGGCGAAATACCACCGGACATCGGCGATATTTCGCTGGGAAAAAACCGCAGGGTGGTATTTTTCTCACAAATACCGCCGGCGGTATTCGCTAGATAAATACCGCCCAGCGGTATTTTCCCGGCATAAATACCGCCGTCGGTATTTTTTCTCGCAAATACCACCGGCGGTATTTTTTCTCGCAAATACCACCAGCGGCCTGTGGTATTTCGCCGGGCGCGGTATTTTCTCCCAGAACACCGCCGGGCCCGTAAATACCGCCTAGCGCCGGGCGGTATTTCGCGGGCCAATACCGCCGGTCTCTGGCAGTATTCTTTAAATTCCCGGCCGAGTAGACCGTGGCCTTGGCCGAAATTTTATAGATCCGGCCAAAAACGGCCATATAATCGCAGATCCGGGTTAAAAATCTCCCCATAGAGGGTTTTTTCTTGGCAAAATCAAGGGGCAGACAGAGATTTTTTTCTTAGGCAAACAAATTTCACGTAAATAAATGTATAAAGTGTTTACTTACTTTGTAATATGGATCCTCCTCGTATCTACCGGCCATATTTGAATACACGTGTGACTGAAAAATGAATGACTGTAAATATAAAGAGTGTAAATGAAAAAGAAGAAGCATGAATTCTGAGAATATGAAAAGAAAATCTCCCAACCAAGTTTTATAGTGTGAAAATGAAGGTTTTTTTATTTATTTTACTAAAGGGCAATTAAGACTTTTCACAACAAAATGTTCCTGTGAATAGTAAAATTGTTACTGCAAATAGTATGTTCCTTTTCTTTAATTACAATACATAAAGAGATAATTACGATAAATAATAGGAGGGAAACCAAAATTTGAGGAAATAGAAGAGGGAAATTATTGAAAAAAGCAGAAGGAAACAAAATTTTGGGGAAAATAATTATTGAGTGCCCAACACTTAGAAAATAATTTTGTTCAGCTCCCTTTTCCATCTTCCTCACCAAAGATACTTCACCCTAGCTGCGTCTTTCCAGCCATTTGCCGTCTCCCTATCTTCGTTGCTCAGTCGTCCCAACTCTCATCCTCCCTCAGTTTTCAACCAATCAATCTCTTATTCGGTGGACATTTCTTACCCCTAGTCATTGGATGCTCTCCATCTCCCTGAGATTCTTCCTTCTAGTTTTAAATCATTCACAAACAATGGTAAAACTCCTATCTCTTCTACCTGAAAAATTATCTTTGGTGAATTATTCAAAGACCACATGTCAATTTTTAGAGATTTCAAAGCCTTAAATTTTAGTTGTAAAGATTTTCGATTAAAGGCATGGTAGATCGGGTAATTATTGTAAAGATTTTTGGATGCAAAATTTTTTCTAGGTATATTACCCAGATTGACATTATTAACGATTTCCAATCGGCTGCTAGAAAGGCATTGAAGATTTATGCACCAAACGATGAGGCATTTCAGGCTTTGAGGTTGCCAGATCTAAAAGAATGACCGGTGCTGAGCTCGAGTTGCTCTAGTGGTTCCATGCTCAACTCCAACAGGGACTCTGAATACTCAGAAGGACCCATTAACGACATTGGCAACTAACAGAGCTTCAAAGTACGTCTTGGCAGTCACCATATCCAATGACTCCTCTCGTCAGTTTCACTGTGGATAGTGTGTGGTTCTCTCTGCAGAGATACTCGGAGTGCCCCTGCTCCAGCACCAGGACCTGCTCTGGAGACCTCCCCTTCCCATTCCTCTGGCGTATGGTTAAGCATTTGATTGACTAGGTTATGGATCTTATTCTCTCTTTTTCATTGGTCTTTTGAGTTTTAGCTACTTACGAATTGTGAGAATATATGAATTCAGTTAGTCTCCCCACTTGGAGAGAGAGTAGTTTATAGTCCCGTTAAATTTATTTTTTTCTTTGTTGTTATCAGTTATGGAGAGGTATCTCGAGGAGTTGAATCTCATGTATGGCAGTATCTTTAAATATTTTGATCATGAAATGGGAGGAAATAACGTAGTTTTGGAGAAGATCATATCAGACTTGAGGAGTTTTTGCTAGAGTAAAGAGGCCATGGTAAGTTTATTCTTTATTTGTCTGTTTCATTATTGTGGCGGTACAACTAACACTTTCACATAATTCAGAGTAAGGAGGTTAATGATCTTATGGCTTGGAAATCTCTTGTTTCCATGCAGTTGGATGATATCATCATAAATAATGTTGTTCTTAGGTTGGCCTGCTTTTCTTTGTGATGGATACTCATTTTCAAACTTTTATTGTTGCTTGGTTCATAAGCCTATCACATTGTTTGTTTCTTCAACTGTATTTGCATCCACGTTTTCTGAAATCCAGCCAAGTACTAATCCTATCTTTCATATACCAACTGAAACATTTAGGAAACGTGAAAAGAGCTATTTTGAATATGAAAATGCTAGACTTTGATGAAAACTGTGTTGGGGATTAGTTATCAACAATGATATATTTGTATCCACTTCTCCTGAAAACTAGACAAGTAATAGTTTCTATTTCACATAGAACATCTTCATTTGTTTTTGTTGCTTTTGTGGTGACATAAATTTGTGTTTAAAGGAGTTATGAATGATTTTTTTTCTTATGTTATGATAGACCTTCTAAAGATGGAAGATTTAAGCTGTTGAAAAAAGAAGTGTGTAGCCAGTTTGTTAGTTGATTTATGCTTGGAGAGGTGCTAGTGTGTTTTTGCTACGAACATTTTCATATAGTTGTCAGCTGAGTTGACATGATCTTTTCATGTACTTACACTTTTCTTCTCATTGTAGCCATAAACCCTTTGATATTCTAACCCATCTTGAAGAGAATTTTGCAAGTACATAGATAAAAATTCAGCCACTATGAGCCTTATCTCTAACTTTTGTGGCTGAACACTGTCTCTTAATATTGCTGTTGAATCATGATTTCAATTTAATTTTGGCCGAAAAACGTGAGATATAGTGGTCATGCTTTTTTTTTTTTTTTTTTTACAGTTTCTTTGACTATGGATGATTAATTACTTATTTATCAATGGTACATTGTGATATATTTATCCTATTATTAGTAGAAACTATGGCATCATGTTTAGTTTTCTAATAAAGAAAAGCCATGTTTTGTTTGCATGCTATTTTTTAAGGAAGAGATATGGGAGTTATACATCACCATTTTATTTCTACTGCAGCATACATAAGAAGAGTTGAAGTCATAAAGATTTGAAGAATGTCTTATTTGAACCTTTTGAAGGAAATTTTGCAGTTTTTAAAGTTTAGATGTTATAAACATAGCTTGGGTAAATGAATTTTCAAATCACATGCATTTTAGCTTCAAATTGAACAAATGCAGCTTCTCATAATCTCTATCGGTACTTGAGGGCTGGGTTGAACCTTGTGAACATCTTTTTGCCCCTTGAAGTTAAGTAAATTTTTGTTCCAATTGGAATCAACGGTAAGGGGAAGGTCATTTAAACTTACTAAAATTTGTCAATAGAATATATACTGTGATTCCTTGGTTGAATGCAAGCTTTCTCACAATTTTAGATACTTTTTTGCCAAGTAATATATGAATGTAGTTATTACCGTTGGGATGATCAAAAGACAACCCACCATCTGTATTCTGAAAGATTAACCATCTAGCACATTGTGTCATAATATAGTTCAATGACTGATTGGGCCTCTATCTTGAATGTAGTCATTGTTGATTGTGCTTTTTGGGATCCATTGTTAATATTTAGCAATGCTAATTTAATTATCTATGCTTTGGTACTACTATTTTTTTCACATTTTTTCAAATTCAAATCATGAGTACTGGCCTGAATGTGTGCCTTTTGTGATTTGTAAGAAATTACAATTCTATCTTGAGGGTATGGTAATAATTGTTCATGTGGGACCAAAGTAGTAATGATCTCTATATACTAACATTTTCTATATTATATATGTAGATTTTGTTTAGAACCTCCAAATGAGTGTTCTTTGGAAAATATGTTTGGTACACTAGTGTAAACATTCTTAAGGGTATGTGAAGTTGTAATATTCTCTCTTCTGACTTTATTATTATTATTTTGCATTGATGTATTTGATTTTAAGAAGATAGTCCAAGAATCACTCTTGAAAACTACATGTTCATGGTTGGAAAGTATTTTTGTTTGGTTGTTGTATTGCTTTCGGAATTTGCCCTGTGTATATGGTAGACAACCTAAACAAGGAATGTCTTTGGATTCAAAATTGATTTTATGAATTTGATCGATGAAATGAGAAATTGTTTGTGTATTGTAACTTTGTATGTCTTTGATTCGAAGTAATTGGAGTAAAATATTTATATATTATTTTTTTATGACTTTTTTTCATCACAAAATCTACAACCTATTGATAGCTGATTGTGGTCACAATAACTCGTCTCTAAAAATTACTAAATATTTATTTGTATTGACTACATTTGTTGTCACATCATTTCGTCACTAAAGCACATTAATACTGACGACCATTTTTAGTTACTAAAGTTCGTCACTGGATTTGTTAATTTTTATTTCCTTTTGACGAACTTTTGTTGTCACTAAATTTTATCACTAAAACAGTTGATTTTTTTTTACTGACAAACATATCTCGTCATTGAGTTCATCACTAAAGCCTTTGACCATTTGTTTCCTACTGACGACTGATGTGCATAAAATTGAAATCCCCATTGGGCCTAGCCCAATTAATTAAAAACAAAGAAACAGTAAAAGATAAAGAAGCCCAGATCCATGTTCAGGTCGGAAAGATCACACAAAACGAGTCTCTGTTACAAATTTAGGTCGGTCATATAATCTTATATTGGTCATGAAGAACTGAACAAGAAAAGTCACTAAAGCTTAGGTCGGAATAAACTAGTAATCTTAGATCGGTAGACCTTATAGCCCAGATCGGTATGATTATGTCAGTATTACTCAAGAATCCCAGGTCGGTAAAAGCTTAAGGAAGTTAGATCGGTCAATTGTTAAAACTCATCCCTATTTAGGTCGGTAATTTATGTAAGATTAGATCGGTGAAGCCAACCTGAAATAAAGATAATAATATAAAGGGCAAATTATACAAATGGCCACTAAACTATTGCTCTTGCCCACTTTTGGCCACTAAATTATTTTTGGCCCACTTTTGGCCACTAAACTACTAGAAGTGGCTAGTAGTGACCATTATGTTAGGAAACTTGGTTATCTTGGACGGCAGCCTCACGCACGTGTCTT